>CAJVQA010011593.1:0-10618 GCA_910591915.1 Cetraspora pellucida
ATAACTTTATTAACTTGGAAGTGATAGACCTTGCCTGTAGGAATTAGCTTAGAGTGAGAATATCAATATAGTTTATAGATAAAGATAATAACTTTATTAAAGGAATAAGGTTATCGATTAGGTTTCTGTTCCTAAGGAATCCTTTTGCACTTTACAGGAATTACTAAACTAAAAGGTAAAGGAAGAGAGATGTTTGTAACTTGCTTGACTTGGTGAAATTCTTGGAGTTTATATATCCATTAACAATCATTAAAGCTAAGCATCAAAACTTAATAATTATTAGAGGAAAGCATCAGATGTCAGGTATCAAATGTCAAGCATCAAGCATCAAGCATTAAGCATTAAGCATTAAGTGTCAAGCATCAAGCATTAAGCATTAAGCATCATGTGTCAAGCATCAAGTGTTAAGCATCATGTGTCAAATGCTGTAATCGATTTGTTCTACCTACTATAACTAAATAATAATAATAATAATAACTAATACTAATACTAATAATAATAATAATGCTAACAATTAATAATAAAATATACATCATGAAATTATACTAAATATAATAATAAAATTCGTTCTATAACATTTCCATCCTCTTAAGAAATTTACTCTGCAAATTTATCTTCTAAGTCTTTAATCAAAGAAGTAAAATCTTTGTCTATAAGCCTAACAACTTGTGTAGCAGCTAAGTATTTTGTCTGATAGATTATAGCTTTTAGTTAAAGAGTGAAAATCTTTTAAATATAATGAGCTCCTTTCCAAATGTCTCAAGCTTTGTAAGCATCATTGGTTTCTTGTATTCATTCATTAATTTGTTTTGGGTTAGCTTCATTTTTTTGAATAAGGGTTCCCAAGTAATAGTAAGCTTCAAGAGTTTTGATCTAATTTTTTCTTGATTTGGCATAAGTAGAAAGTTTTTCTAAAATATTATTAAGTTTTTCCTTCCAAGTTGTTCCTTTGAAAGATGAGATTTGAGATGCTTTCTGAGATTCAAGAATTTGCATTAGGTCTTTCTTTATTTTGTAAGAGGATTTTGCTCATCTAACTCTTCTTCTAAGATAGAAATCGAATTATTAATTGGTTCATTCAAACTTCCAATAAGTTGATCGATTTCACTTAAAGCTGTTTCTTAAAGCTGTGATAAAATATCGATAACTTGGTTTGGCATTTGGTCATCCCATAGTATTACATTTTGGAAGAAGATTCCTAAATTGTATTGAGCAACAGGGTCTTGCCTTCAAATAGAAATAAAATTTTGTAGGGCTTAAATAGTGTTAGCTTGCAGAATAATTGTATTTATTTTTAAATAGCCAAATTGTTAATTTAGAGAAATTTGTATAATTAGGTTGTCTATATATATATTTTAAAGTAATATGAGATTTTTAAAATGTTTTTCATTATGTCACTTCTTTCCAAATTAAATTTCTTCCAGAAATTTGCTAAGTTTCAACAACAATTATTGGTTCCCAAGTCTGTTTCTCATAATATTTTGCTGATTGATCACTATTGTAATAGTTTTGTAAGATTTTTCCTTCTTTATTTTATAACTTATAAGTGCCATTTCCTAATTTCTTATGAATGATGAATGGTCCTAGTCATTTATTCTCAAATTTTACTGATCTTGACATTTCTAGTTCCTTCTGTTGAATTCATACTTTGTTACCTACTTCAAATTCTTGTACCTTAACTTTTG
Source organism: Cetraspora pellucida (assembly GCA_910591915.1). Lineage (NCBI taxonomy): Eukaryota > Fungi > Glomeromycota > Glomeromycetes > Diversisporales > Gigasporaceae > Cetraspora > Cetraspora pellucida. The sequence continues at coordinate 1,686 of CAJVQA010011593.1, forward strand.
TATTGAAGTATTGTACCTTAACTTTTGTATTGAAGTATTGTTTCTGTTTCTGTTGCAACTTATCAGTATTGTTTCTTGCATTCTCTTGCCATTGGGGCAATTTGTCTATTAGCTCATAAGCTCTATGCAGAATACTGTCTTGTAAGTTAATATCTTTGCTACTTTCTGGTAGTGGTTCAACAGATATTAAAGCTTCAATTGGCAGTATAGCTTGTTGATCATAAATAAGTTGAAATAGAGTATATCCAGTAGTATCATGCTTCTTTGTTCAATATGCTAATAATACAGCAGGAATATGAATGTTCCAATTATCTGTTCCTTTTACTTTAGCAAATGATTTACAGAGTGTTTGGTTAAATCTTTCAACCATGCCATTTGTTTATAGATGGTATAGTGATGAGAATTTATGTTTAATTAGAAACCTTTCACATAATATGCAGATAGTTTCACTAATAAAGTTTCATCCTTGGTCAGATAAGATAATTTTTGGAGTTTCATGTCTACAAACTATTTCTTTAAAAATAAATTGTGCTAGTGTAGCAGTACCAGCATCAGGCACACTCAGGCTTCTGGTCATCATGTTAGATATTCAGTAGCAACAATTATATAGCGATTATTTTGTTTAGTAATAGAGAAAGGTCCTACTAAATCAATACCAAGTCATTCAAAGGCTTGTCCTATTTGAATAAGATGAAGAAGTTCCTTTCTTCATCCCTTTTGATGTTGTTGACATTCTGTACAAGTACACATATATTCTTGCACATCTCTATACATTTGGTCCCAATAATATTATTCAGCAATCTTATAGTACATGGCATCTGTTCCTAAATGTTTGGTAGTAGGATGTTTATGCATCATATACAGGATAGGTTCTACTTTGGTCCATTTAATAACTCTAAGAGGATAAGTAAAGTCTTTTCTATTCTTTTTATATAATAGCCTATGCTTTGTTTCAAAATGTCTGGCTTGTCTAATCAGTTGTTTTTCTTTTAAGTCTGTTAATTCTTTAGACAATATATCTAATTCTAAATAGTTATATAAGTTAACATATTGATCTAAATTCATTGGAATGTTATTGGTAATGTCTGAGTCGGCAGCCTTGAGAGTGCATCTATATTGGAATGAACTTGGCCTAATTTATGAATAATTTCAAAATTATAAGATTGTAATTTAAATATCTATCTTCCAATTCATCCTTTAGGTTCAGCTGTTCTTAACCATTTAAGAGCATAATAGTCAGTAATAAGAATAAACTTTGCAGTTCCTAGATATTTATAAAAATGTTCAATTGCCCAAACTATGGTAGCACATTCTAATTCAGTAGCACTATAGTTTATTTCTTCTTTTCGAAGGCTTTTACTTACATAAGCAATTGGATGTTCTCTTCTATCTTTTTCTATTTGGCTAAGTGTAGCACCAAAGCCATAATAACAAGCATTAGTAGCTAATATGAAAGGGTACTTAAAATCAGAATAAGCTAGGATAGAAGAAATAGTTAGTCTTCTTTTTAATTCATCAAAGGCTTTTTTTGTTTAGAACACCATTCATATACAGTAGCTTTTTTCATTAAATAATTAAGAGATCTGACTATGCTTGAAAAGTTTTGGATAAATTGTCTATAGTATCTAGCTAGTTCTAGGAAAGATCTAAGTTTGGTTATATTTTTAGGAGGTTGTATATTGTAAACAGCTTCTATTTTCTGAGGATTTGAAGCAATTTCATTTCCAGATATAATATGGCCTAAGAAGGATAGGCTCTGCATTTAAAAGTTATATTTTTCAATGTTAAGACATAGTTCGGCCTTTCAAATTCTGGTAAAGACTTTCCATAATTGTTCAAGATACTTATAAATGTTCTTTAGTAGACAATAGTGTCATCTAAGTATACTACTACAAATTTTCATGCAATTTCATCATAAACTCAGTCTATTAATCTTTGAAAGGTTGCTGGAGCATTACAAAGTCCAAAAGGCATTACATTAAATTCGTAAATGTTATATCAAGTAATAAAAGCAGTCTTTTCTCAGTCTTTAAGGTCCATATCAAATTGCCAATATCCACTAGCAAGATCTAGAGTAGAGAACTACATTAATCCAGCAAGTGCATTTAGTATTTCATCTATTCGAGGTAAAGAATATGCTTCTTCTTTGTAACAGCATTAATCTTTCTGTAGTTTACACAGAAATATAATTTTCTATTTTTCTTTCATACTAGTATAACAGAAGAAATCCAGGGGCTACTAGAAGGTCTAATAAGTTTATTATCAAGCATTCATTGTATTTCTTCTTTTATGAATGTCTGTTCTGTAGGTGGCATTGAATAAGGGCATGATCGAATAGGAGGAACATCTTCAGTATAGATTTTATGAGTAACCAAACTAGTATGACCTAATTCAGTTATATCTGATGCAAAAAGGTCTGAAAATTTTTTTAATAGTGTTCTAAATTTTTGTTCTTGTTCTGGTTATAAGGGTCCAATATTTATAGCTGTTTTAAAAATTAAGATGTATTCTTCATAAGGAATACAGGTCTCAATAGAACACACCATTTGGGGTATAAGGTTGCTAGAATTTGTCTCAGACTTGTCTGAATCATCAGGTAGTTTTTCATCTTGCCTGGAATTATTTAAAAATTTTGAGGTCTTAAAAGAGTTTTAAGAACATTTTCTTGTTGCCTTATATATTAAAAATGGTTTTGAAAGAATTGTAGAATTTGCATATTAGTGTTTTGCAGAGATTGAACCTATGTTTGCAATTGTTAAATAAGTTGAGCTTGTTAATTCAACTGGAGTTGCATCTTGGTAAGAGGTTCAATATGAATAGGGTCTGGTTCTGAAGTAAGTTTGATGTTTGGTAAATATGCTAATGCAGTATCACAATCGCTACAGTATTCTTCATGTTGATCTAATTCTTCCTGATGCTTAACATGTAAGCATTCTTTACAAAGGTTAACAGAGGTACTAAAATTGTGATGTAAAGTAGCAAGAGTAAATTGTCGATTATATTCAGGATGGCTAGTGTCAAAGGACTCATTTAACATTTATTGAAGAAGAAGTTCATCATTCTCTTCAAGGTTTTCTTGTTCTTTTCGTAACACTAGTTCCATATCATCATTAGATCAGGGTTGGCTAAAACAATCACCAACTTAAGGTTCAAGAGCTTCAATAATAGTCTGGTCACTTTCCTGAAGAAGAACAGCAGCAAGGCGATATATACAAGTCTGGTTTAAGTCATATTAAGATCTGGCACTTTGGTTAGATTCTGTGTAATGTCTGATTCTTGTCTATAAGTTGTAGTTAGGATTATAAAAAACATTCTGACTGGCTTTATGAGCATATAAGTGCTCAAGCTCACAAAACCAAAGTTCTTCATTAAGGCTTTCTAGTTGGTACATTCGAGAATGAGGTTCTGCTTTTGACATACTTTACATTCTACAAGTAGTCCACGACCTTCTTCTTGTATATAAAACTAAATACTTCAAGGATCTTCTCGATCAAGAGCATAGTGAAAATCAAAATAACAAGCACTACAGAAGAGTTAGTTGTTAAGAGCTCTTAGGAACTCAGGTCTTTCTGGAACATAGCATTGGCAGCAGTGGTGAGTATGTCTATGACTATAATAGGGTAGTCTTTGGGATTTTACTTTTTCAGAGTTACAGCCACACTTATATAAATAGTTTTGCTTCCAGAGGTTAGCCAAAGAACAATCAATACTAATATGTCCATAACTGTTGCATGAGTTACAAATATTTTGTAGACAGGCTCTATAAAGATGGTCAGGTTGATTGCAAGTGAGACAGCTGGCTCTTTTTGGTGGTTGTTAATGACAGTGAGTGGCGATATGTTTAGGTTGTTGGCAACAATTACAAAGGTTGGTAGGACATTGTGCAAAATGATGATTTGGTAATTCACAATTTCTATACACACAGGCTTTAGGTTGTTTAGTTCTATGCTTAGGTTGGTAAACAGTTTATTCTTCTGAACTATTACTAGAGGATAGTTCAGCAGGTTTAGCATCAAGAGCATATGCTTCTAAGATTGTGAGATATTCCTGTTTATAAAGCTCAAGCTTATCAGGATTAGTAACAATAGGTTGAGCTAAGAGTGGTTGGTCATTCTTATAGGTAGTAGGAATGGCATGCTTTTTACCTTTTCACTTAAAGGAATAGCATCCATTTTTTCAGTTGTAACTAGCTTCAACTTTTTTGGACCAATCATTGCCAAGAAGAATAGAATATGAAGTAACATCTACTACTTCAATAGTAACAGGAATAGTAATTTGGTCTATAGTAATAGGTAAATCTCGAATAACTTTTAAAAGTCTAGTAGAATTACCAGTAGCTGACATGATAAGGCTAGAGAAGGCTTGTTCAATTTTTCATTCTAATTCTTTAACTACCTTGTAAGCAATTATGTTTACAGAAGTACTACTGTCAATAATGGCTTGGTAAGGTCTGTTTCTAAATTGGATATTGCATTTAACAGGTGTAGTGTGGGTAGAAAATATAATAATATTGGCATTCTTAGCTTCTTCACTTAAATGTACAGAAAATGCAATGTGGATAGAAGGGTTGGCTAACAAGGTTTCCTATTTTTGTGAACTAATTGAAGAAGAAGCAGGAGGTGTCTGATTCTGATTAAGATAGTAGACATCACAATAGTATGAAGAAGAAAATTGGTTAGAGGAATATCTAGAGCATTCAGAGCTTTTATTTCTTTGATAATTTGATGAATAATAGTTTCATTCATGAGATTGGCTTCTATTTCGAGGATGATCTTGACTTCTGGATTGAGAATAATTATGTCAATTATTTCTAGTAGGTCTTCAGTTATAGAAGTCTTGTCTTCATTCTCTATCTCTCTTTTTAGTAATACAATTAGAAATAAAATGTCCAGTGCGTCCACAATAAAAACAAGTAGATGGTTGTTTAAGTCAAGGTGCTTGGGTAGAGGCTTTAGCATAGTTTACAAAAGTGGTAGAAACAGGTTGTTGTTGCTAAGCTAGGTTAATACTAAGTTGAGCAATTTGGTCAGTTAATTGCTTAATAGCTTGGTCTGTTTCTGAAGGTGTAACAGTAGCCATAAGCTTTCCAGTTTCCTATCATTGAGCAATATTGATGGCAGCATCTAGGTCTGCTGGTTCAGATGCTTGAACATTAATAGCATATTCTGGTCATAATTCTTGAATAAAGAGTTGAGTAACAAAGGCAGCAGGAAAGGCTGTAGCAGAATCTATTTTCTTTTATAGAGATCTGAACCTATTTACATAAGCATAAACACTGTCTGTTCCTTGTTTGATGTCAAATAATTGTTTTTGCCAGACTGCTTTCTGTTTAGAAGTACTAAATCAAGCTTTAAATAGATGTTTAAAACTTCAGTTTGGGATAGCATCATTATTGTAAACATTAGGCTGAGGGTTCAGACTTTGGTACCAGTCTAGAGCAATGCCTTTCATGTATACAGAAGCAAGTTCTAATCAATGGGCAGCATTCTAATGGTTTGCTGTATCAGCTCTTTGAAATTCTTGGAGCCAGGTAAGTGAGTCTTAAGTACCATCATCTTGGAAAGGTTCTATAGTCAGTAAGGCTTATTCATTTCCATGTTCTAAAGCAGTAGCTAAGCTATTAATAGCAGTAGCTAAGCTATTAATAGCAGTAGCTGCATTTTGTAAAGCTTGGTCAGCCATGTTATCAAGTGGGTTAGGAAGATTGTTCAAGATAGATGGAAGTGAAGAAAGAAGTTGAAGTTGAGGTTGGGCAACAATAAGTTGAGGTTGAACTAGAATAGGTTGTGGTTAAGAAAAGCAAGTTAAGGTAAAGGTAAAGGAAGGAAACTATTTTCAAAAGCCTATAATAGTGGTAAGTTGGTAGGAGTGTGATTTGAGCTAGAGGTTTCTGTAAGATTCACAGAAGCAGTAATATATTCTTTAGTCTCAATATTATCAGTAATAAGTAAAAGAGATACTGAAAAATTGATTAAAAGAGGCTGTTGATGAGGTGAACCAAGAGAAGTATAATAACTAACAGAGTGTTTAGTAGAAGTAGCTATTTCACTATAAGGGGGTAGGCTATCTGCTGAGTTAGTTAAAAGTGAAATATCAGCAGTAAGGGTTATATTATATTCTTCAGTTGGAGGTAGAATAGGACTTCCTAAATCTCTTAGATGTTGACTAAATTGACCAGGTTCTTCAAAACTAAAACTTGAGATGTGTCGATATGAAGGTCAAAAGTGTTTTGGTGTTTAAAAGGTAAGATAGAAACTTGTAAGAACTGGATATATTTTTGAACTAGTGCTAAAGCAATTTTTTTAGAATTGAAGATATTAGATTGATAATGGCAACTAAAAATAATATCTCAAACACAAAGGTGAAGTGTGATTTGATTAGAATGGTTGGTAAGAAGAGCAAAGTTTTTCTAAGTTTTAGAAGTATAATACTCAGCGTGGAAGTTGGTTCTATACCAAGTCCAAAATTTTCCAAAAGGTGAGTGAGAACTAGTGCAGGTAGGCCAATAACACTGGAGACAAAATAGATCTGGGTTGGTTGCTTGAAGCATGTTTACAGTGAGGTAAGTTCTAGTTAAATGAGCATTTTGGTGACTTTGTATATTTTCATAGTGGAATTCAGCAGCAGTGTGAACCATAAAAGAAAATTTCTTCCTTGTCTAAGAAAGTAATCAAAGAAAAGTATTCTAACTCTAGAACAATACAGCAGCTATCTTCTAAGACAGTTATGTTTGGTGAAAATTAATATAGCAACTATCTTCTGAGACAGGTTATGTTCAGTGAAAATTATACAGCAGCTATCTTCTGAGATGAATATGTTTAGTAAAAATTATTTAGCAGCTAGGAATCAAACTGGCTTTTATTTTTATTTTCTACCAGAAGGCACCAAATGTCACAGTAGGAAGGCCTTCTTTAACTCCTTACTATAACAATGACACAGCTACAGGGATCCTTTACAAGTTTATAGTAATGTCCAAGAGAAAGTATAATAGCTTTAACTATTTAGCAACTATACTCTTCTCTGGGCAGTTTGGTTAAGATAATACAACAGTTTATAACTTTATTAACTTGGAAGCAATAGACCTTGCCTGTAGGAATTACCCTAGAGAGGGAATATCAATATAGTTTATAGATAAAGGTAATAACTTTATTAAAGGAATAAGGCTATCCATTAGGTTGCTGTTCCTAAGAAATCCTTTTACACTTTACAGGAGTTACTAAACTAAAAGGTAGAGAGAAAGATATCTGTTAACAATCATTAAAGCTAAGTGTCAAAGCTTAATAATTATTAGGGCAAAGTGTCAGACATTAGGTGTCAAACATCAAGCATCAAGCATCAAGCATTAAGCATTAAGTGTCAAGCATCAAGAATCAAGCGTTAAGCATTAAGCATCATGTGTCAAGTGTCAAGCATCAAGTGTCAAGCATCATATGTAAAACACTGTAATCGAATTGTTCTACCTACTATAACTAAATAATAATAATAATAATAACTAATAATAATAATAATAATAATAATAATAATGCTAACAATTAATAATAAAATATGATGGGTGTGGTGACTTAGTGAAGTGGTCAAGTTGTTGCACCCCAAGTGACAAGATCTAAGGTTCAATTCCCACCGGCAACAAATATTGAAAATTAAAACTCTTATATGCCTTAATTAGTATGTTAACTTAATTAAAAATATTGGCTTATTGGCTGTAATTTGTGGTATGAAACCAAGTAAAGTTGGTAACAGATCTGCAGTGATCCATGTTATGGTGTTCATATCCGAAAGCAAATAACTGCAAGAAGTTTGTTCCGATTAGAAATATGGAGGAATACAAACTGATATATATAGATATATTCCTGAACATTGTAAAATAGTCAGTGTAAATACAAGATAAATCTATATTAGATTACAGTAGATCTGTGTTGGAAAATCCACAAGAATACTAATTAGGAAGACCACTTGAAAAGTCCTGAGTATAGTGTTCATACCCGAAAGCTTATAACTGCAGGAAGTTTCCAATTAGGAATATGGAGAAATACAAACTGATATATATAGATGTACCTTTGAACATTGTAAAATAGTTAGTGTAAACACAAGATAAAACCATATAAGAGTTAGTATAAACATGCAGAATGGGAACTGCATAGTTTACCCGGCATTATCACTACACAAACAATAAACAAAAACACACACAAACCGATTGTCTTCTACAAACATATAAATGCAGCCACTGCTTTACTAAAAAATACAACTGATTGTAGTTAGTAAGGAGAATAACGTATGGAGGCAGATAGTTAAGTCTTTATATGTGGAAGGCCAAGATTATGATAGTCAAACCCAATGTGCAGAGCAGACTTTGGTATCTTGCACAGCAGTTAGAGCTGAGCATATGGTGATCGATCCTGTAGAAGACAATCTCAGAAGATCATTTTCAACATCTTTAAGCCTCTATGATCTTCATACATGTTTTAACAAATTCCTTCTTTATTACAACTTATCACTTCTTTCTCATGGCCAAATAATTCAATCTCTTATACAACATATTGAAAAATATAATCATAATAACACTGTCTCTAGTATTACTTTCTCTGTTAGCAATACTTATAATGAAACCCATAAATATCTTCCAAATAACTCTCTCTTACCTAATCATACTGTTATCCACCTTATCTTCTTCCTATCTTTTACAACCTTCCTTTTAGATCAAATCCTTCTAATCCTATCTCCATCCTACCTGATTTATTTCTAAACAGTTACACTACACCACAAGTATCCACATTTACACAAACTTTATGTAACCTTCACTTAAACATTTGTACACACAATGTCAGAGGTTACAATACAGTAACTAAAAGTGAAGCCTGGCAAAATTATTGTCTTCACAATAATATTCATATCTCTTGTATTACTAAAACCAAAATCACTAACAGTACTAATCT
>CAJVQA010011594.1:0-10618 GCA_910591915.1 Cetraspora pellucida
TTTGTAACCTTTCTTATTGCTGTTTATGCAGAAAATCTATTTTCTTTTCCACCGATTTTGTGTCCAAGTGATTATCGGAGAGAGTTGAATATATATATTAAACTAAACTTGACCTAGTAGCTGATTTAGATATAGCAATTTCTAGTTATTTATCTTGCTATTGCTTGTTTTTCATGTTTTTGCTTTTACATATTACATTTTTTATTTTTTATTTTTTTAACATTAAAGTCTCTGTTTTTGGAAATCAATTTTTTTTTATTTAAGTATTTAGACATAGATGCCTTCAGAGGCTTCTATACATAGGAGATTACAACTAGTCACACATGTATTTTTGGTATCTAATTTAAGTAATTCACTTATACATTACTATATAGGTTCTACACTAGGTGTTATACTTGCAAGCCAACTACGAATCTTGCTTATTTAAATCTTTTGATATGTAATCTGACTTGTAATTACAGGAACATCTTTTGGGCTACATCCATTCAAAGTACCTGATGCTTTTGAGACTCTTAGAACTAGTTTATTCTCAACAGAAAATTTACTAAAACCTTTTGTGTTCTATATATAGCTAATCTAGTTTTATGCAACATGCTATAGTTATCTAACATTTGCAGTCACAGGAGTTACTTGTTTAACCACTACAATACACTATTTCTATCTTTGTAAAGTTCACTAGAACCCCAGTACCTATCATTATAATGTCTTCTTCATCATCTCTTACTAACTGCTACTTAGGACTGACAGGACTTTTCTAACTTCTAATCTAAATAGCCTGATATAGTATACTTATATATTCTTTTTTTTGGTAATTTTGGCAGCCTGGTTGGTCATGTGCTTCTTTACACATCTTGATATCTGGTTTATCCACCTATTCTTTTAGGAGTGTTTTATAAGCTTTTATTGGTCTGATCATACTGTTGAAAGTTTATGCTACCTCTTTATTCAGAAATTTCCAAGTAGACTTTTGACTCTTCAGTTCTTTAGTTTACTGTGCCTAATGGTCTTATTGTAGGTTTGCACTGAAGTTTTATGCAACACCAGTTATTAATATTCCTCTATGTATGTATAATATTACACTTAGCATAGATGCCCTAAGCTCCTATTTAAGATAGTGTAAATTAAGGTTACAGATATACAAATTTGACTAATTGTCAAGAGACAGTTTGCCATAACATAGGTTAATTTTCAAATTTTATTGTAGATGGAATTTTAATCTTAGATCTGCTACTTGAAGAATAACAATCTAATTATTATACTAGGATCACCATCCTCTTATTATATTTTTTATTTTGTTTTTATATTTATATACTTTTTATAAGAATTTTGTTGCTTTAATGCTTATATTTATTTCTTTTGTTTTAATTATTATTTAGTAGACTAGATTGTTTTTTTAATATTTTTTTCTTTCTGGTTTTCTTTTTGAGTCTTATATATTTTTTGTTAAGTTTGCAATTTGGTAACCTTGAACTATTATAAGTCTTGTTAGTTTTTTTAGCTTGTCTTTTTTGTTTAGTTTAAAAAATATACTACTTATTTGTTTAATTGTTATTTTTTGCTTTAGCAATTTGCAGTTGCTAAAGTTTTTATATTTTATTATACAATTGTTTGCTATATATATTATATTATATTTGTGTTTTGTCAAATATATCAGATGTTAATATATTTTATTAATTATCTTTTTAGTTATTTTTATTAATTGTAATAAATATTCTAATTTAGAAATAATTACTGTATTGTTTATATATGCAATTTGGTTTATTGTCATCTTTTTGTATTATTACAAAGTTGCAGCCTTCTTGGTACAATACAACCAAGTAATAAGATCATCTAGTATAGTAATTAATTATTGCAAATATATACAAAATAAAGATGTAATAATTTACTTTACTATATAGCAGCAAGCACATAGTTCTAAATAGTAACAATATATAAATTAAACTTTATTAAACAAATACACAATAACAATCTTGTTTGTAAAAATTATTCTAAAAGATGAATATTATTTTTACAAGTTAGGAATAAAAATAAAAAGGTTTAGATCAAAGTATAAAAACTTAGAATTAGCAAAGAAAAAAGAATAATACTCTTTATATATCTTTTTATCTAACAAAAATAGTAAAAATTCAAGCAATATTACTTGATACTGTATCTAAATAATAGGAGTTTAAACAACATTAAATATTATTGTACTTGAAGTAATAAGATTTAAACAACATTAAATAATACTATACTTGAGTAGTAGAGGTTCAAATAATATTAAATAATACTATGCTTAGAGTAATAGAGATTGTGCAGAAGCAACTAAAAATTTTGTTTATATTATTTGTTATTTATACTTGAAACACTTAGAACTTGTGTTTAGACACTTAAATTCATGTAAAGGCACTTAAAATTTGTGCAAAGATATTTGAAATTTATGTAAAAACACTAGAGGTTTATGTTAAAAATACTTAAAATTCTTGTGCTGCAATACTTGATACTGTAATTAGATGCTAGAATATATAAAACTTGTATAAGAATACTTAGACTTTGTAAGACAATAATAATATTACAGATGTTACTTAATGTCAGTAACTGTATTACATTTTTAACAATCAATTAAGATTCTTTTATTTATTTACTGTATAATAAAACTATTAGCTAACTAATAACTATAACTAATAATAAATATAATATATATAAATACAATAATAAATATATATAACTACTAATAATATTATCTACTATACTATACTAAAATCTATTTTGTAATAGTATTTAAGATCTTTGATCATCTGACTAACTATTCTTTTTGTCTTTTTGCTAACTAGTAACTTTTTTATTTTTTTATTTAATCAAATTCCTAATAATCTTACAATTCTGTTTTTTAGTTCTTCTTTATTTTGCTTTGTTTAAAGATAATTTCTCTTTTTTTTTTCTTTAAGCTTTATATTCATTATTATAAGTTTTAACTTGGATTTATTTATTTTGATATTATTAGCTTTGAAAAATTCTTTTACAATTTTTAGAATTCTTGGCAGTTGTTCTTTACTATTTGCAATCTATATAATGTTATCTGTATATGCTATTGTAGCTTGTCTGTAACTTGTAATTGTATTGCTATATGTTTTTTTTGTTATTTTTTGTTTTACTGTATAATTAAATAATTTATTTTTTTAGACTCTTTTTTGTAATGGGTTATAAAAGAGTTATCATATTAAAGATAAGATTACTTCTTTTTAATTTATTCTATCTTCTGTTATTATTTTTTCTATTAAGCTATATATTGTAATAACTTTTAACTATCATTTAAAAAAAAAAGTTCATTATGTATTTTTTTGTTTTTGATAATATTTTAACTTTTTTGAGTGCTTATTCTAGATTTTTTAATAAGACTAAGTCAAACACTTTTTTTATATCTTGTATTAGTATTTATACTTCTTTGTTTTTTTTTTGGCCTTTTTCTATTTTCATATTTAGAATTATATCAGTTGTTCTGTCAAGTTGTCTGGCAGATTTGCATAATTTGAATTTTTAAATATTTTTCTTTCTATAAATACTATGATCAATCTTTTTGTTATTACTTTTGTGACTACTTTTTTAAATGTTTTAATTAATGCAATTGGTCTAATATTGTTTAAACTATAGTCCCAATTAACATCTTTTGAAATTGAATATATTTGTACTATTTTTTACTTGTTTGGTATTTTACCTTTTTTTAATATAAGATCTACAAAGATTTTAAAGATCTATTGTATTTTTTTATCTGCATATTTGATTAGCATATAGCTTATACTAGATATTTCTAGAGCTGTTTGTTTTGAGTTCTCTTGATATCTTATTTTCTTTTTTTTATTTATTTTCTCTTTTAACTTATTGTATCTTAACTTATTGATTTAATTTTTTAGTTTGTATATTTTTTTTTATTCTTTTAATATTTTTTTTAACTTGGTTTTTCTCTTTCTAAATTGATTCTTATAATGTTTTTCTAAGCCTTTTTTAACTGCATTTGGCTTTATTATTAGTTTTGCTTTTTCTTTACTTTGTATTATAAATTTGTTAAGAACTATCTTTTTGTATAGTCTATTTAATAGACTTATAATTATTTAGTCTTAATCTGTTTTGATTATTTTAAATCATTTGTTTAGGTTTTCTTGAACCTGTTTTTTTGGAATACTTTCACTTTTCTTTTTTCTTTTTTCTAAGTATTTTTTGTTAGTCTTTAATATCTTCTATCTAGGCTTCTGGCTATTGTCTATACAGTTTTAATAATACTATTTCTTTACAAAAACCTATTGATTTTTGGAAATATTTTTATTATATAAATATTATATAATTAATATTTATTAAGTTACTTGTAAGCCAATTGTTAATAGCTAATTAAAAGCTATTTATTAGTTTTTACACTTGTTATTATTATATTAAAATATAAAAATTTATATATTAAAGTTAAAATAAAAATTTAAAATATAGGATGGAGTTAATAGAAATGTGACAAATTTATTTAATAGATTTGTCCTATTTCTATTGACTCTATTCCATATATAAATTATATATAAAATTATGCAAAGAATTTTTTTGTTAGAGAATCAAATATAGTTTACTTAATAAACTTTTTTGTTATAATTAATTTTTTAAATATAATATCTAATTGTTTATTTAGCTAATAAATAATACTTATAATAATAATTATTTATTATAATAAATAAATTTATTACTTTTAAGAGGTGTGGCAACTTAGTAAAGTAGATAGGTTGTCAACCCTCAAGTGGCAGATCTAGAGTTCAAATCTCAGTGATGGTGAAAATTTGTAATTTTTTCTGTATTATAGCTAACTGTCTTTCATGATTGGTTGGGATAGGATATCTGTAATCTGTGTTATACTAGTATGACTGGAAGGTCTAGGCACTTGTACAATATTGTATGAGGGAACACAAATCGGTACCAGGCAGTATGAACCCAAGATAAGTCCTTAGGCCATGTAAATCACAGGAACCAGGTAAGAAGATGGAAGCCTACTTGAAAGACCTGAGTAGAGAGATAACCTGAACCTTCAACAGTGCTACTGTAAAGACTAGACTTATGAAACAAAGCTAGACCTTGTGAAACTGGGCAAATATGCTAGTCTTTAAGAAGAGACCAGATGAACCAACCAGGCTGTTAGAATTTCTGAGTTCTAGAGGAAAAGAGCACATAGTAGCAAACATATGAACCAGAGGTGTATAGTTTCAACCTACCTTTCCAGGCTATCTGAAATGGCAGCTTGGTGGAATTTAAATTGAATACCAAAGTAGTAAGGATAGGTTGTGAAGTCAGTATCAGAGTTGGAATGAACTCTACAAAGGCATAGCAGTTTAATGGTACACCCTGACTGCCAGTGTTAGTCTTGGTCATAGTGATACCAGGTTAGTTGTAAGAATAGGATACAGAAGATTCTAAAAGGTTTAGTACAAGATCAAAAGTTCCCTATGTGAGTGAACTGCTTTAAAGACTTAGTGGTCATGGCATATTTTTACTAGCATCAGCTGAGTTTATTAATAGGCAAAAGTAGGTAGGTGGATACAGAAACAGAGTGGTTAAATAGAGAATCTACAAGTAGGTTCTAGGTATGGCAACTAGTGTAAAACCTTCAGGCAGACTACTTAAATTAAACAATAACTAAAGTTGTACAAGTGGCTAGTTGTACACTCTTCTCATGATTGCTCTTTGTAGTTGTAAAGCATTTATTAGCCAAATATACTACTAATAAAATTCTGGGTTACAAGTACTCACCTTAATATTTTTTAAAAAAAAATTTATTACTTTTATTATTTAAAAAAATATTTTAATTTTTTTTTTTTTTTTGATGTTAAAATAACCTTTTGGGTTTTTTGACTTTATTTAACAATGTTAAATATAGTTTAGTGAACTATTACAGAAAAAGCATACAATTGGCTACATATATAACTTTTTATATTAACTATTTAAAGAGTCTGCCTAAAGGTTTTTTACTAATTGCTATATCTAATATCCCTGCTTGGGTATTTTACTTTAAACTCTCTAAACTTGCAAACTTGTTAACTTTACTAGATCATATTTGATGCTTAGATCATTGTTTCAACCTTAGGACTATTTTATTCTTGAGGTAAACTTTCTAAAGCTTTCTATACCTATTTTTATAGCTGACCTAAGTATTACTATAGCAATACTTGTAGTTAGAGCTTAACTATTAAATCTCTTGTAGAGTTCACTTAAAATCTAGCATCTACTTTATAGCATAACCCTAGTATTTCAGTATACTTCTGCCTTTTCATCTGCCTTTTTACCAAACTTTCAATTCAAATAGCTCATATAGAACTATAATTAGTTTATCAGTATATCAGGTTAGCCTGATATCCTTTTCCTCTAGTTTGTTTTAATAGTCTAATTAGTGATATCTCTGAAACTTTTAATTTGGAAGTTCTTGCCTGTCTAGCTATTACAACCAAGTACTATGACCTTGGTATCTGTTTTTTCAAACTAGTTTTTACATTAGAGCTGTCAAAGATCCAGCTACCTCTCTATTTGGGTCTTTTTAAATGAACTTCTTGTTATTCAATTTTAATAAATTTATATAATCACAAGAACTTATCTAGTGTTTGCACTGCCTGATTGCTAGTTTGCATTCCTTCATATAACTACAAACCTTGTCCCAAAGGACAATGTCACATGACTGTTACATGAATGCTCTATAACCTGCCAGTCATGCTAATACAACTACTATTACAGGTATTCTAACCTAATTATTAGTAACAGTTGCTATAATATGAATATTACATAGATAATTATCTAAATTTTTGCTATTAATAGAATTTGAACACCCAATCTACTACTTGAAGAGTTAACAATCTAATCACTTCACTAAGTCACCATATTCTTATATTTTAATTTTTTTTTTTTTATTTAAATTATATATTAATTATATAATTGTTATATATTAATTATATTTAAAATATATTTTAAATATATATTAAATATTTTTTAATTAGTTTCTTACAAGTTATTTAATAAGAGGATAGTAATCCTAGTATAGTGGTTGGGTTGTCATTCTTCAAGCAGTAGGTCCAATGTTCAATTTCCATTAGTGACAGATTTTAAAAAAATGGTTTTATTTTAGCAAACTTATCCATAATCTGGGGTTTGTAGATTCTGTAATTCTGGTTATACTAAGACTAACTTTAGAAGTGTGCAATGTTATATGAATAAATTCAGAAAGTATATACTCAGATTAGAAGGCTGCTTGGAAATTCTGAGTAGAAAGATAGTACAACTTTCGATAGTATCATTTGTGAAGATCTTGATCCAAAGAAGAAAACCTAAGACAAGTGACCTGTACAGACAAAACTTCTAGATAGGAGATATACCAATTTGGCTACCAGTTGATCTAAACATAAAGTCATATCATGCAGGGCTAACTAGATTAGTAGTATAAAAAGACTTGCAAGGATAAACAGCATAATAGAAGTTTGCTTTGATTGGTTAATATTAGAATAAATATGATTGGTGCTGATCTTTTTTTATATAATCAATTGTAATTTTTAAAGTACTTTTAATAGTAAAAATCATTGTATCATATCTGTTATACAACCTATATTTACTATTAAAAAGAAATAAATACCTGTTATATTTACTATTAAAAAAAAAATAAAGACTATTAATATCAGAATTTAATGATAAAATTCCTAATATTAATTGCAATAATAATAAATTTAGTGTGACAGGATTATTAAAGTAATAATATTAATATCAGATTTATAAAATTTCCAATATTAAAAACAAATTTTAATATTGGAATTTCTAATAAACACTGATATTAAAATAAGAACAGTTATACTATTTATTTTTGCGAAGCAGGAAATAAATGCATACATTATTCTTCTATTTTATTAATTAATGTCTGAAGGCTATTTCTCAACTGTGTTCAAAATTAAATCATTGCCAAAAATAAAAAATAATTAGTAAAACAGATAATAAATTATAGTCAAGTACTAATATTTGATGCAATAAAGATTAAAATGTAGTAATAATGATAACATTTATTTGGTCATTTCATATTTTATCAATCAATTTTGCCAGTAGTAAATTATTAGAAATATTAAAAGAATAAGATTTTTCGATTCTTTTATAGTATTTTTATCTTTCACAAGCCTTTTATTCCTTTTACACATCTTTTTCTTCACAAGTCACTTATTCTTCTTTTAACAGTATATAAATGAATCATAATTGAGCAGTTCTATCTGAAAGAAAAGGCAGACCTCAAGAAAGAACAGTAGTTAGAAGCAGCAGAAAAAGAAGACATAGTCCTTTATCTTCATTTTTGTCTTTGCCAAGAGGTATATATCAAAATTCTATATATTGTTAAGTGAGCTTATAGATGTAACCCAAACTATTTAGGAATCTTAAACAATATAGTAATTAGCAAAGCACTAATATAGGCTAATTTATTCTTATTGCCAAAACTGTATAATACTAATCAACATATAGTTTGGAATGTCTCAAATAGTTTGGTTTTACTATTAGTAAATTATACATATATTTATATAAAACAAAATATTAAAAAGGAAAAGAATATCAGAACCACCATCTGCAACAAGCAGCAGTACCAAAGAATTTAATAGTGATATTAGCAGCACTGAATTGGATAGTAATACAAAATTATTCCTATTTGTAAGTTTAATTCCAATATGAATATTGGTTAATTGATCAAAAACCAAAATTAATTAAACATAGTTTTGCTGTAACATTTATGACAAAGATATGTTTAATTATTTTGATTATTAGTAGATTTTTTGTTTTTTTATACAATATATTGATTTTTTATTGTAATAGACCGATGTATTATTTTCTCTTGACAATTTGGATTTCTAAGATCAACTGAATCCAGCCTGAAAATGGAAAAAAATTAGTAATAAATTTTCATCTGGTCCCTTCTGAATTGTAAAGCATGATGTAGCAAAGTATTATACTAAAGACAGCCAAATAATTCAAATAATTCAGGAGTACCATCGGCATCAGCAGGAAAAGCACTTAGAAAGGCTATCATCAGATAAGCATAAATGTATAAAGAAGAAATTAAGGTGCAACACACATGCTTTTGCTATATATTATTTATTTATTTTTATTACTTTTTTTATTTATTTTATTTTATTTTATTTTATTATGTTTATTTTATTTTATTATTTATTTGTTTTTTTTTAATTCATTTTATTTTATTTTAATATTTATTTTATTGTTTTATTTAGATTATATTATTAGAAAAATATTAATATAAGTATTGGCATTATTCATCTTATTTTTAACCTAGAAAATATGAAGGCAAAATAGAGGCTTTTTCCACTTAAAAAAAATGAAAAGTTTGGTTTTATACCAAAATTTGCCTAAAAATGTATCCAAAAATCAATTAATATCAGATTTTGAGCATGTTTTAACTATTTGAGATTACTATAGCAAAGAAATTTTCAAAACTGACAAGAAAAGAGCAGATAGAGAATGTAGAAATAGAATTCATTAAGAAAATAACAATAATGATTAGGTTATTAAGATACTAGATAAAAATTGGCATTTCTCAAAGGTATAATATAACTATTGCTATTAAACTTACCTATATTTAAGTTAGTAAAGTCAAGGAAAAATGAGGCTTTGGGCTTTTAATTTTATTTGTTATTACTAGATTCAACCTTGAAATCTGATAGTGATATTTATTGATTCTAGTTATAACAACTCTATTATAGAAGATACTTTGTTATAATAAAGCAATCTTCTAAATTATACTATATATATTTTATATAATGCTATAGAATACAGAATTTTCTCATCTAAATCACTTTACAACAAGAACAGATTGTGTTAATAAAAATTAAACAAATTGTTATCTAATTTTTTTAAAAAAAATTTACTTGATTTTTATTAATTTATCTTATATATTAGTGATATTTAGATATTTTATATTGGTTAAATTTTAAAAGCTGCATCTTTTTCTTTAACAGCACACTTTTATTCTTTTCTTTTTTTAAGGATTTTTTTCTTTTTTTAATAATTTATGCAGATTGAAAATATTTTATTTATTTAATCTTCTTTAGTTTAAGGAAATTTTATAGTCAGCTGAAAGAGTAGTTGCTATAAAAAATCAAAGAAAAACAAGCCAATATCATTGGATGAATGCATCCTATTTAATTGATAAAAACTCTACACCACCACCCAACATACCAGACTGGCTAATTTCTGATTCATGGGTTGGCTCTGATACTAATAGTTCAACATCATCTGTTGATTCTGATAGTTCAATAAAATCAACTAATATCACTAGCACCCCAATGGAACAACACATTACTTATAGTAATTTTAAGTCTTCTTCTGATAGTAATTATAAACTTATAGCTGATCTAAGCAACCTTATGCCTAGAACCTACAGTACCTGCAGTACCATCCAAAAAAAAATTTTTAAACCTTCATCTACAAGTATAAATCTATTTATTATCATTTAACAAATATTTTTTATTTGTATGCCACAAAGCTAAAATATGCAAATCTTATAAGATTTACATGTTTTAGCTTTGCAGCACTCATTTTTATAATCCAAAATAATAGAAACTAATACTAATTCTAAATTTGACAAAAA
>CAJVQA010011595.1:0-10617 GCA_910591915.1 Cetraspora pellucida
GTACCTACCTTTTAAAGTATTGTTCGGGGTGCTACACAAAGTCATGATGACAGATTACCCAATCATATGCTGAGAATCGCACAGACACATTAACTTGCCTGTACATGTACAAACTCCATTCCTGGTATAATGTAATGTAACCATTTTAAAATTTAAAAATGTACATAGCATATGGGTGAAAATTTTTGATGGGAATTTGGTGATTATAAAATAAAATAATAATAAAATCAGAAAATTATCAATTTACATATTATTTCGATTACAGGACCATAATGATATAATTTTTTATTAATTAAAATTGTTAAAAGAATATTATTTAAAAACAATAAACTAATCAACAATTAAAAGCAATAAAAAATTAATAAGCAGTTTCATAAGGGTTTCATAAGCAATTCATGACTAAGAAGTGTAATTAATCAATCAAATTCAATATATAATTCAATTTTATTATGCTTTTATATTTTATGCCTGGCAATTACATATTATTACATAAATAATAATAAATAATTGGATTAAATTTTATGAATTCTTATCATTTAATTCATAATCATCTTCAAATCAAAAAAATTTGCCTATATAGAAATTATTAATTTAACAAAATTAATAAAAAATATTATATCGTATATTATATATAACACTTATGAAATGTAGTATAGTTCTCATATAGGATATTAATAAATATGGATTCTGATTTTATCCAATCAGAGCAACTCTATGAAAAAAAGCTGATCAGCATCCAGACACAAAATTTTCATGTGATGTAATCTGCTTTTTTTCTCAAAACCAGAAATTAGAAACTGTACCTAATGATAATAATAATTTTATTGTACTTAATTATATTAGTAGTTTATTATTAAAATTTTATACTAATATATTATATGAATGTTTTTTTTTATTTTACTACTTACTATATATTTTGTTCTAATATATTTTTTATTTTCTTTTCCTTTTAATGAAATCTGTATAATACATCTATAGTAGATGTATTTAATGAACTGTGTAAATAGGTTTTAATTACATTTTGTTTATAAAATCTATGTTTACAATCTATACTAGAAAAAAATATATTAACAACAATATGAATTAGTTTAATTATATTTAAAAAAACTTCTAAATATTTATAAATTAAAACAGGATATAATTGTTGTAAAGAAAATAAAAATATTTCAAAAATATTATATTATTAAAATATAGTTATTCTAATTCTCAAAAACTTGAATCTATTAATAGTAAAAAATTTTGTTTATTAATAGTTTTAGTTGTTTCATAATGATTTAATAAAATTCTTAATTTCTTATAGTCAAAATTTAACAGTTCTTCTTTATTTTCTTGGTTATTTTACAGAATTTAAAATTTTCATTACTATAAATAAAACTCAGTTTGGAAATATTCTTTAATATGTATAATAATTATATTTATTAATATTTTTATATATTATATAATAAATTATTATAATAATTATTATTATATATAAGAGAATGTATAAAATAAATTATACCAGATTGCTTATTAAATAAGTTTATATAATTAAACAAAATAAAATTGATAACACAGATAAGAGTATTAATTATTTAATATTTTAAATCTACAATCTTTTAAATAATTGTAATTATAATATTAATTATAAGAATAATAATATAAAAATAAAAATTTTATTTTTGAAAAAATTATTTAATAATGCTAATTATTCAAGTATATTATAAATAAAATAAAAAAATTCTAATAATTATCAGTTATATAATTATTGATATAAGTTTATTATAATTATCTTGTTATTATGATAGAATATTAAAATAATATTTTCTATAAAATAGTTCAAATATCTTTTAATTTTTTAAATATAATTCTAAATAATTAAGAATTTTTTTGATATTGTTAAAAAACACAGTAGATTATAAAGACAAATTATAATAAATTATAACTTTAAAATACCAAACATTATAAATATTATATTACAGAAAAGATAAAATAATTTGATAATATTAAGGTTTAATTATAAAATTTGCAAAAAAAAACAGAAAAATAAATATTACTTTTATTATAAATATTATTATTATTAATAAAACTTTTTTTATTAATAAAAAGTTTCTTTTTTATTTTTTTTTTTTTTAAATATTAAGGTGAGTACTTGCGACCCTGGATTTTATTGATAGTACATTCAGCTAATGGTTGCATTACAACCACAGGGGGCAATCATGGAAAGAGTGTACAACTAGCTACTCGTACAACTTTAGTCATTGTCTAATTTAAGTAGTCCATCTGAAAGTTCTACACTAGCTGCCATACCTGGAACCTGCTTGTAAGTTCTCTATTTAACTATTTTGTTCCTGTATTCACCCATCTACCAACATCTACCAAAATGCCCTAGTTAATACCAGTGCAAATATGCCATGATCACTAAGTTTTTAAGGCAGTTTATTCACATAGAGAACCTTTGACCTTGTACTAAATTTTTCAGAATCTTTTGTATCCCATTCTTATAGCTGACCTGATATCACTATGGCCAAGACCAATACTGGCAGTCAGGGCATACTATTTAACCACTATGCTCTTGTAGAGTTCATCCCAACCCTAGTACTGACTTCACAACATATCCCTACTACTTTGGTATTCAATTCAAGTTTCACCAAGCTTTCAAACCAGATAGCCCAGAAAGGCAGGTCGTAACTATACACTTTTGGTTTACATGTTTGCCAACATATAACCTTTTTTTTTAGAACCTGGAAATTTCAGTAGCCTGGTTGGTTCTATTTGACCCCTCCTTAAAGGCTGGCTCTTTGCCCAGTTTCACAAGTTCTAGCTCTGTTTCATAGGTTTAGTCTTTACAGTAATACTATCAAAAGTTTGGGTTACCTTTCTACTCAGGTCTTCCAAATAGGCTTCCATCTTCCTATCTAATTTTCATAATTTATATGACCTAAGGACTTATTTTGGATTTATACTGCCCAGTATCAGTTTGTGTTTCTTTGTACAATATTGCACAAATTTCTAGACCTTCTAGTCATGCTGATATAATATGGGTTACAGGTGTCTTATCTCAACTAATCATAGAAGACAGTTAACTGTAATACAGAAAGAATTGCAAATTTTCACTATTACTGGGATTTGAACTCTAGACCTGCCACTTGGGGGTTGTCAACTTATCCACTTCACTAGGTTACCACACCCCTATAAAAAATAGTTTTTAGTTATTATAGAAAAGAATATGTAATAAAAATAGCTTATTTAAAACAAAAATTCCAATGTACAAAATTCTAGATAAAACTAAAAAATATAAAATTAATTATATAAAGTAGGTAGTTAAAAACAACAAATATATAAAAGTAATAAAAGAAAGTTTTTAGAATAGAAATAATTAGATTATAATAGACTTTGATTGTAAATATAGCAAAAAAATAATAAGCAAGAAAATTATAAAAAAAAAGAAAAGTATTGCAAACTTATTTTAGTAAAAACAAATAAACAAAAAAATAGTTTTAGTTATAGTGTAAATAAGAAAAGACAAATTAAAAATTTAAAAAATAGTTTAGATCAACAAATTACATTAAACTTACAAAGAATAAAATACAAACTTTATCTTACAAATAAAACAAATCAAACTAACTCATATAAAAAAAATAAAAAATAAAAAATATAAGTTAACTAACTATATATAATTTATTAGTTATAAAGAAGTTGAGTTTATATGTAAAAGCATTAAAAATACAAATGTTATAAGAATTAAAAAAATCTCAATTTAAAGCATTAGTAATAATTGAAGCAACAAACAAAAACTATATGAAGACTTTTTAAGTACTTTCATTAGACAACAATAAATTAATATAAGTAATATAAAGTAAAAAGGATTATAAACAAAAAAACAAATATAGTTATTTTATAATAAAACTTTTAGAAGTATCCAAAAAAGCTTCTAAAGTATTTTTGTTACAAAGTTTAAAAAATAAAAAAGCAAAATCATATTTATGTTAACAAACAGTAATAGCAATTTCAAAGACTTTGTAATTGTTATTTTTGTAAATTAAAAATATTTGAAAGTTACATAGTTAAAACTAATATAATATAACAATTACTTAGTCTTTTGAAAAAATTATAAAACAGAAAAAGCAACAAGAAGAAAAAGTAAACTAATAAGCAAAAGATTTAAATTAGAAAAAAAAAAAGCAATACTCAAAAAATAGAATATAAATATAGTATAGAAAATTCAAATAAAAATTTAAAGATTAAGCAAAAAATTATTAGAAAAAAAAAGTTAACTAAAGACTTATTATTAAAAATTATTAGTATACTAGACAAACTTGAAGTATAATATAAAGTTAAATTTGAGTTAACAAAATTAAGGCTTACAAATTGCTTCAAAAAGTTATCTAGATTAAACTAATAATAACAGATATAAACTTAAGCCTCTTATTATAATAATTAATTAGTATAATAAAAGAATAATTAAATTTTATTAAATTTAAACTATAAAAATTTTAATTAATAAGCATAATAAATAAATATATCTTTGAAGAAATAAACATCTATTTTTCAAAAGAATCAATAAAAAAAACTGCTTATTAAAAAATAAAAAAAATATATATACTACTTATTATTTATTAATATTTTTTTATATTTTAATAATATATTGTTATAGATAAAAGTCTTCTTAATTTTCATATTATAATTATAGATACTGAAAATTCAATTACAATTAAATTATTACACAATTACAATCAATTAAATTGTTATAAATAAACAATTACAAAACAATTAATTGTAAAATAATTGCAATTAATTGCAATTTTTATATAATAATTATAATTTTTTTTTAACTATAATTTTGAAGTCAAAAATTAGCAATTTATTATATTTACAAACTGTGACAAAAATTGCAATTAATTAAAAAATTGTAACTGCACCACTAATCAATTAATTGAGATCAAATAATTGCAATTAATTGTCCTCACAATTAATTATTTGGTAACCCTAATTATAATAACAACACAGTACAGAAAATCTTTTATAAGTATATATAATGTCTAAATAAGAAGTATAACTTCTGTTAGATATTGTCAAAAAACTATATTCTTCTTTGAGACAGTTCAAAAAAAGTAATGCAATACCAATAACTTTACTTTCTTTTACTAAAAAGAAGATAAATTTTGGTTATAGAAATTATTCTAAAGAAGAAGTATTAATACAGTTTATAGTTAAAAACTGTTTATTAAAGTAATAACAAGAAGAACTAAGAGGATGGTGATCCTAGTGTAGTGGTTGAGTTGTCATCCTCCAAGTGGCAGATCTAAGATTCAAATTCTACCTATAATAAATTTAGAAATTATATCTGCATTATAGTAATTATCTTCTGTTGATCGGTTGGCCTTATGTGACTGTTACTCAGATATATCAAGTTAGATTCTTTTGACTTTGGGAGCTCAGACATCTATACAAAGTGCAACATTACATGTACATAGAGGAATGCTTACCAGTATTGCATAAGACTTTAGTACAAACCCATGATAAGATCATTGGGCATAGAAGACTAAGGAACCAAGATAACGAAAACCCACTTAGAAATCTCTGAGTAAAAAGGTAGTATAAACTTTTGATAGTACTATCAGACTGGTTAAAGCTTATGAAACACCTTCATAGAAACCAAAGATTAAAACTGAATGGCAAAATATATGTAGAGGAGCATATAACCAACCAGATCACCAGGTTTGCTAAAGGAAAAGGATACAGAAGTATACTATACCAGACCATTTGAATTGGTAGTCTGGAATGAGACCAACAGTTTTGAGTTGCAGCTAGTAAGAGATGATAAAAAAGATGTCAGAAAGATAAGTACTGAGATTCTAGTGAACTTTATAAGAGTAGAAATAGTGTAACATAGCAGTTAAACAGATAACCCCTATAACTGCAAGTGTTAGATAACTATAGCATATTGTATAAAACTAGGTCTATATATGTAGAACATAAAAGCTCTAGTAAGTTTCCTATCAAGAATAAAATAGTTCTAAGGGTAACAATAAGCATTGGAAACTTGAATGAGTGGCACCTTGAAATGTTTTTGTAATACAAGAAGGACTGCATATGCAGAAGGTTTAAATAGGCAAGACCTCTAGTTGTCTTGCAGGTATGGCAACTAGTGTAGAACTTATATAGTAATATGTAAGCAAACTACTTAAATTAGACATTAAAAGTGCACATGTAGCTAGTTGTAACCTTTAATATAAGGTGAGCCCTTAGTTGCATGCCATGTTCTAATATACTTGAATAAAAACATTGCATCTTCCAAGATAAGGACTTTAATTATAAAAAAAAACAAAAAAAACAAAAAGGACTATTTTTAGATTTCTGTTCTTAAAGAATTTCAAAATATGTTTATAATATTAAAGAAAAAAAAAAATTTTTTGCTTAATTCGACTTAAGAAATTTAGCAAAGTTTATATATTTGTGAGCTAAGCAGCTAAGCAGCCAAGTAACTAAGTAACTAAGCAACTAAATATTAAGCAACTAAATAACTAAATGACTAAGTGATTACTAAATGATTAGAAGGTTTTAGTAACTAGAAGGTTTTAGTAACTAGTAACTAATGATTATTAAGTAACTAATAACTAAGCAACTAAGTGACTAAGCAATTAAATGACTAAGTAACTAAGCAATTACTAAGCAACTAGAAAGTTCTAGTAACTACTAATAATAATAATACAATAATAAGAATAATAATACTAAATAATAATAAGGATAGTGATTCTAGTGTAGTGGTTGAGTTGTTATTCTCCAAGTGGCAAGTCTAAAGTTCAAATCTTATTTATAATGAAATTTGGAAATTATAGTTGTATTATATACAGTAACTGTCTTCTGTTGATCAGTTGGCCTTATGTGGCTGTTACCCAGGTACACTAAGTCAAATCCTACTAATATTGGGAGTTAGGCATCTATGCAAAATGTAATGTTACACATATATAGAGGAATGTATAACTGGTGTTGCATAAGACTTTAGTGCAAACCCATGATAAGACTATCAGGCATAGAAGATTAAAGAACTAAGATAACAGAAACCCACTTAGAAATTTCTAAGTAAAGAGGTAGTATAAACTTTTGACAGTATCATCAAACCAGTTAAAGCTCACAAAACACCTTTATAGTAACTAAAAGTTAAAACCAAACATCAAATATATGTAGAGGAGCATATAACCAACCAGGCTGCCAGATTCATCAGAGGAAAAGGATACAGAATATACCATACCAGGCCATCTGGATTGGTAGTCTGAAATGAGACTGACGATTCTGAGTTGTGACTAGTAGAAGATGATGAAGAAGATGCCAGAAAGATAAGTACTAGGGTTTTAGTAAACTTTACAAAAGTAGAAATAATGTAATGTAGCAATTAAACAGGTAACTTCTGTAACTGCAAGTGTTAGATAACTATAGCATGTTGCATAAAACTAAGTTTATATATATAGGACATAAAGGTTCTAATAAGTTTCCTGTCGAGGATAAACTAGTTCTAAGGGTAACAACAAGCATTGAGAACTTAGATGGGTGTAGCCTTGAGATGTTCCTGTGATACAAAAAGAACTGCATATGCAAAAGGTTTAAATAGACAAAACTTCTAGTCAGCTTGCAAGTATAATAACTAGTGTAGAACTTATATAAAGCAATATGTAAGCAGACTACTTAAATTAGGCACCAAAAGTGCATATGTGGCTAGTTGTAATTTCCAATATAAGGTGAACCTCTGGTGGCATGCTGTGTTCTAATATACTTAAATAAAAATGTTGTATTTTTAAGATAGGGACTTTAACTATAAAATAATAATAATAATAATAATAATAATAAATAATAATAATAAAAAAATAATAATAATTTATTTTATAACATTTCTGTTATCTTTAAAAACTTATTTTGTAAATTTTATATTCTGATCGATTCAAGAAGTTAAGTGTACTTATATATGTTGCAGTTAAATACTTCAACTATAAGGTTATTTTTTTGATTATAATTCAAGAACTTCATATATTCTAAGAATATCTTTCCAAGTATTCTTTGCTTTTCTTATTACTTAAGCATTTTGGATAAGATCTTTAATCTTTAAAAGATTATTGAACTTAAAGATTATTTGTTTTAAGTAGTAATAAGCTTCAATTTTCTTTTTAAGATTATATTAAATATATTCTAGAGTAAATAAGAACTTTAAGATTTGATTAACTTGTTCTTTTTATGTTTTTTCAAAAAAAGAGTTGGTTATACTTCAAGTTATTGGTACTGGTGTCTGTTTCAAATCATTTATTATTTAAATTAGGTAGTTAGTATTATTACTTTTTAACTTAAATATTACTTTATTAGGTGGAGCTTTGATTAGAAAAGATTATATTTCTTCTAATTATAGAAATTCATCGATATTAAATTTTATAGAGGCTTCAATTACAGAGTTTAAATTAATAACATTTTCTGGTTTTTTATTATTTCAAAAAAAATATTTTAAGATGATATATCTAAGTGATTTTAAGATACAGAGTTCTGTTTTCAAATTTGAAGAAAATTATTTAAAGCAATTATTATTTCTGATTGTAGTTTTAAAAATTCTATTTTTAAAAAAATTTATACAATTTGAGAGTATTTATATAAATTTTAAAGTATCACAATCTTTAAATAATTGTAAAATCAAAAAATTTGTATAATATTATTATCTTTTAGTTTAGTTTTAGAAATTTCTTTCAGAAATTCTAATTATTCAATAAGAACAAAAGGTTTTCATATTTGTTTTTCATAATATTTAGCAAAACAATTTCTGTTATAATATTTTTGCAATGTTTTTTTTTGTTATTACAAAGTTTATAGACTTTATTATTTAATTTTTCTTGAATAATAAAAGGTCCAGTTCTTTTATTTTTGAATTTAGCAGATTAAGAATGTTCTATATCCTTTCTAATTATCTATATTTTGTTATCTATTTCAAATGTTTTATGATAAATTTTAAGTATTCTTTTTGTTTTTGTTATAATTTATTAGTTTTTTCTCTTGTATCATTTTGCAATTTAAGTAGCTTGTTAATAAGCTCAAATGCTCAGTACAATATGCTATTTTGTAAGTTGTATTTTGTTTCTTTATGAGATTTAACAGATAATAAAACTTCAATTAAAAGAACAGCTTGTTATTTATATACAAGCTAAAATAGGGTATATCTAGTTGTAGCATACTTCTTTGTTTGATAAGCAAGCAGTATAGCAGATATATATAAATTCTAGTCATTATCTTCTTTAACTTTAGCAAGTGATTCATATAAGGTTCAATTAAGACATTCACTATTCCATTTGTCTATAAGTAGTATAATAAAGAGAACTTATATTTAATATAAAACTTTTTACATAAAATATAAATAGTTTTACTAATAAAATTTTTTTTTAATTAGAAAAAATAATTTTTGGTGTTTTATGTTAACAAATAATTTCTTCAAAAATAAACTGAACTAAAATATTTGCTTTAATATTAAGTATAGCATAGGCTTTTGGCCATCTTGTTAAGTAGTTAGTAACAATAATAATATATTAATTATTTTGTTTAGTAATTAGTAAGAGTTCTATTAGATTAATTTTAATTTATTCAAAAGCTTGTCCTATTTGAATAAGATGTAGAGGTTCAGTTTATTAACTTTTTAGTCTTTTTGGCATTCTTTATATGTTTTAACATATTTTTATACATTTTGATATATTTAGTTTCAATAATATTATTTAGCTATTTTATAATACATAGTGTTTGTTTCTAAATGTCTTGCAATAAGATGCTTATATATTATATACAAAAAAAGTTCTACTCTATCTTATTTGATAACATGAAGAAGATATTGAAGGTTCTTTTTGTTTTTCTTGTATAATAGTTTTTTCTTAATAATAAAATGTCTAGCATGATGTTGTATTTGTCTAATCTGTTTTTATAATAAAAAATCAGGTGACTTATTTGATTCTATATAATTATACAAATTATAATAAAGATCTAAATTTATGAGAAAGAATTTTAGTAAGAGGTCTGGATCTGAAGTTAAGATAGAGCATCTACATTGGAGTAAACTCTTTCTGATTTATAAATAATTTCAAAATTATAAAACTAAAGTTTTAGAATCTATTCTTCTAAATATTCTTTAGATTTAGCAAATTGTAACTATTTAAAAGCAGAATGATCTGTAATTAGAATAAATTTGGCAGTTTTAAAATATTTATAAAAATGTTTAATAGCCTATACAATGGCAGTATATTTAAGTTCAGTAGCACTATAATTGACTTTTTCTTTAATTAAACTTTTATTAGCATAGACTACTGAATGTTTTTTTTTTCTATTTAGTTGACTAAAAGTAGCTCTGAATCTATAATAAGAAGCATTAATAGCTAAAATAAATAGTTTATCAAAGTTAAAATACTTTAATATAGGGGCTATAGTAAGTTTTTGGTTTCAGTTTTTTGAAAGCTTTCTGTTGTGACTTATCTTATATATAAAAAGTTTCTTTATATAGTATACAGGTTGAATAAATAAATAAAGGGTGAATAATAGGTAAATAACCGAAAAAAAATCTGCCATTATTCTACCCTATATCTATCAAATAATAGCAGCATAATAGCAGCATAGCAGCAGAATAAT
>CAJVQA010011596.1:0-10616 GCA_910591915.1 Cetraspora pellucida
GACCTTTATACTGTTTCAACGACATTTTCATTATTTGATCGAAAAGTAAGATTTTTTCTCGTCCAATAGGAACTGTGAGGAAACCCCAAGGGTTGTTAATCGTCAAGGTTTGTTTAATCGTCAAGGTTTCGTTAATCGTCAGAGATTTTGTCAATCGCCAAGGTTTCATCATGACAAAACCATGAAGAAACTATTCATCATTTCGAAAATAAATTCATCAGTCATTACCAATTCTAATACCTTTTAACCAATTAAAATTGATCTCCAAATTTAGGCAGTAAGTCACTGAACTTTAGGATAATCATCATATTAGTATAGTAGTAATGTCTAATTTTTTCTAAAAGATAGAGCAAATTATATAGTTTGAATGTAATAGAGCCATTTTTTGATTTACGCTATTAAATACTATTAATAGCGTAAATCGAAAACATGGCTCGATTATATTAAAGTATACAATCTGCTTTATCTTTTTTTTAAAAAAAAAATTAGACATTAATTATTATACTAATTCAAGAGAAAAGCAAAGTTGATATTATCCGCAGTAAATACTGATTTTTATAAAAAATTTATCATATGCGACCCTAATTAATGTTTGATTTTCCTAGTATGGTCACTTCAACTGAACTTGATCATGACAAATTGGCATCAAAATTATATTTCAAGATTACTTGACAAGGCTTGAGTGTAAACATTACGTGGTTTTATATTTTAAAATTTTGTATAACATCCTGTGTGATCAACCATATAAATCAAAATTATATGTAGTACCATATGAAAATTAATTGAATTTTTTTTAAAAAAAAATCGTGATCAAAATGGTGATTAAGACAGAGATCAGATTTATATATATATTCTAATAGTAAAGAATGAATTGCATATTTTTAGATGTCTAGAGTGAATCGCTTTACTTTTTTCAATTATTTTAACACAAATCTATTTTCAAACACGATTATAACAAAGTTACGATGAAAGTTGACTCTTTACAAAAATTCGCTTTCATATCGTATACTATTCAAAGGAAAGATATTTTCAGAGCAGGTAAAAATTTAGTACTAAAACATGAAATTGTTTAACGTAATATTGCTATAAACATGTTTGAGAATATATTTATACTAAAATAATTTAAAAAAAGTAAAGCGATTCTAGACATCTAAAAACATGCAATTCATTCTTTACTATTAAAAAATATATAAAAATCTGCTTGCTGTCTTAATCAGTATTCTGAACACTAAATTCAAAAAAAAATCAATATTTAAAATTTATATAGTACTACATATAGTTTTTTTTTGATTTACTTAGTTAGCCGCGCACCTGGCGCAATCTCACTTACTAATTTTCTGGGAGCATGTCATCGTTTCAGTTCGAATTACTTAGCTAAAATTACTCACAATGTATTCAGGTCCTTTACAGCTGTTATTATTATTCTTGGGACACCTTGTGAAAAATTAACCGAATGATTATTCTGCCGATTCGATAAGTTATTGATTTCGGCATGATAATGTTTATTTTTTACTAAGATAGTCTAAAACCGGGTACATATGTAGATGCTAATCGATTTGCGGTGACAATTATTAATCGATAATGACCAGATAATGAATATCGATATAACTCTAGTTAAGTATTATATTTTAGAAGCATGTTCAATCGAAAAAAATTTAGAAGGGTTATAAATTCGAATAACTGCTAAACACTTAGGTGTTAGCAGATCTCCAATGAGTCAAGATTTCAACCAATAAGGGTTTTCAAAATTAACGTGCAGGAATCTAATTTTGACAGAAATAGATGACGTATTTATTTACAAATGAGCGATGTATCAACTTTATTTCATTTTCCGATAAATTTGAAATGATGATTTTTGTCGTTGAAAAGTCCATTTATTTCGTTAAATGGGGATCTCTCGACACTTCCATTTCATTTTTCAATTTTCTATTTTGAAATACAATTAAGATTTTTCAAACTCTTATTTAATTTCAAAATTCGTCACTCATTTGTTAACTTTGAACCCTAACTTCAAATATATGGATGCGTTGAAAGACTTTTGCCATTTGTAAGAAATCACGTCTATTAAACCTGAATGATAAAAAATATCTTAAGACTTTAATGGAAGAAAAGTCTAACTGGTATTTGTATTGAGTTAAAATTAGAAATGGAACTTTAATTAGGACGTGAAAGTAGAGATCTTTTAGTTTCACGTGAATTTGAATTTACAAATCGATTAGCACCTTCATACGTACCAGGCTTTAGACTACATTTGTAAATAATAAACGTTACATTGATCATGCCGAAATCAATAATTTATCGAATTGGCAGAATAACCATGAGGTGTCCCAGGAATAATGATAATGGATGTAATTGAATTTATTTCCGGCACCTTTGGCTAGCCGGCATTCGTCCAGTTACATGACCAGTCGTACCTATGCTTTTCGTGAGCAATTTTTCCTGAGTCGAACAAGGGTAACTTGTATCAAATATTTCATAAAAAGATATCAGCTTATCTAAAGTCATCATAAAACAAAAATATACAGATCTAATTTCTTCATCAGTAACTTCAATGATTCTATTTTAGGATTTGATATTATGCGCACGATTATAACAATTGATTTATTAATATTTACGTTTAAAAATCTCAATCCCTTTGTATAAAGATATCGATATGCATAAATGAAGATAATTCCTTAAATTAACAATTTCAATAAAATGAAATAACAAGATTCACAGCCTTTTTACATAGAAATAATATAACAAGAATGTTATGCACCTATTAGAAATTATTCTATGCATACTAAAAATAAAAAATAACATATATATGTTACCTTTCATGTGTTAATTGACCTTTGCTCTATATAAAGTTTCAGACTTCTTGCACTGTACATACATATGCATCATTTATATTACCAAATATGGGCAGTATCTTAAAAAGGTGAATTCTTTCTATATTTAGTACACCTTATGCATTTTCATTATTCACCTGAATGCATTTATGCACGTACGGAATTCAATTCTCATTGTACCAGTAGAGATTGGTAAGGTAATTACTTATTTCGGAAAAATTAAATCACGTTATGCGACAATTCACTCATAGTATATCCTTACAACTAATAACATGCTAAATTGTCGCATAGAGCGATTTAACCTTTTACGTAATAAGTAATTACCTAATCTACTGTATTTAGCAGCATCGGAGAATTAAATCCTACAATGCGGAACTATATCTTAACATAATTATGTTATGGTAATCTCAATGAACTTGTTTCGGACTCTTCGGATCTATAGGTCCATTAATAGAGAGAACATTCAATAGATCTATCCAAGTTCAGATCTGCAGGTATATGGAAAGTAATAAATTTAGTTTGGTATATTGTATTGAATAGAAATTGAATTTGCATAATATATAGTTATTGCGACCGATAACTATATATTATTGATTGATCAGAAAAAAATGCTTTCCTTCTGAACTATTGAAATTAACAAATTACGGAATAAATACATGTACAAATATGTACGTTGTAAAAGTGCCAACAAATACCAGGCTACAATAGTCGAGATCAACTCTATTACGCGTTTCATTTACTGTACGTACGCCAAATGCATTTATGTATGGTATGTACGTACGATGTACCGAAAGCAAAAACTGGAACTCTGAATATAGATAAAATTCTTGATTTTCACTTGGCAACACTCATCTATATAAGCACTATTAACTCCACCTAAAAAACTCAGATATTCTGCCTCCATTTGCACTAACCATGGAAGAAATAAACATATTATTGCTCGGTGAAAGTGGTGTAGGAAAGTCTACATTTATAAACGCGTTCGCCAACTATCTTAAATTTCCTAGTTTAGACGAGGCAAAATCCGGGGATTTGGAAATATTGATCCCATTCAGGGTTAAAGTAGGAACAAATAATAATTTAACCGAAGTAACTGTGGGTGGAAATGACAAAAACGAATCCTTAATTGAAGGAGACTCATCAACTCTAGGATGCAGAGTCTACAGGTTCTGTATTGGAGATAAAGTCATAAGATTAATCGATACACCCGGTATAGGAGACACTAAAGGAGTTAAACAAGACAAGATAAATTTAGAAAATATTTTGGCCTATATTAATCAATTCCAATATTTAAATGGAATATGCATGTTATTTAAGCCAACCCAGTCACGACTGACTGATGGGTTCACGTACTGCGTAAAAGCATTATTATCACAGCTTCATAAAAGCGTCAAGGACAATTTTATATTCTGCTTTACCCATACTAAAGGATCAAACTTTCAACCAGGAGATACATTAACCATTTTGAAAAAGCTAATAAAAACTGATCTCAAAGTCGAGCTTAAGACCGATGATAATACTATATACTGTTTTGATAACGAATCATTATCATTTATAGTGAATCATAAGGAAGGTATTAAATTCGATAAATTTATAGAAATGACCATTGGATTTAGCTGGGAAAAGTCTGTAGATGAATCACAAAGGCTACTTAGATATCTTCGGTCACTTACCCCTTGCAATATGAGTGATTCTGAATCACTTTACAATGCTAGAGTAATGGTGTCAAATCTTGCCATGCCCATGGTTTTGATGCCACAAAACATAACTAAAAACAGGATCCATCTTAAAGAAGAAATTAATAGAATAGGTAAAATCAAGAACCCAGAGGATTTAAGAAAAGAATTGCGCAGGAAAAAAATTAATTTAGTGACATCAAAGTTGAAAACTCCTAGAGTCAAATGCACCACACATTCGCAGATTTGTCATGAAAACTGCAATTGTTGGGGTTGTAGCAAAGCGATAGTTTATCCTTGCAATGCATTCAACCTTATTTCAATATGCAGAATGTGCAATGGCTATTGCTCATCTCGGAATCACATTTATGAAACTTACGAAACAAAGGAAGTAATTGAATGGGTTATTAACAAGGAAGTAGAAGAGGACATAATTAACAATAGCGTTTCTATTAAAACTAAGGAGAACCTTGAAAAATCTTATCGTGATACTGAATTAAAAATGGTTGAAGAGTATGAAACAGTGAAACATGCTAAAAAGATATTTACAGAATTTCTTATACGTAATACTTTGGCTGCTTTCGATGATGTATATCTAAAATGTCTGCAAAGTACAAAAAACAAACTTGAGAAGGATGCTAGTACCCTAAATAATAATTTCCTAAAGTATAAAAACAACCGCGAAAAATTCGATAAGGAGAGTGAAGAGATTCAGAAAGATATCGATTTTCTCGAGAAAGAAATTGAAAAACACGAAAACCAAGTGAGGAAGATAAAAGAATACATCCAAATCTCCCCAGAAATTTCTCCAGACGAAATATTTATACTGAAAGACAAATTATGCAACCTACCAATTAGCGGACCGACATTTAAAACAATAGAAGAAGTGGAAAAGATAAAGCTTGAATACGGATCGAACGAAAAATCTGTTAATTACATAAACAGTAGATTCTTAGACCCTTTAAAAGATTAAACTAACCGATTTTAGCACTTATTGCCGGTGGTGATGCCACTGCCTCTTATTTCTTTTTATCAAATTTAGGATATAATTTTGGAATTTTATCATTTTGCGCATATGCGTTGTAAACGATTAGATATATCATGAAATCAAATTAATGCATTTTTATTAGAACGCGAAAAGTGGTTTCATAAGCAAAATTATTTTTAGACAAATCGTTATTTTTCTTTCGATTTCACGTTACACCCGATCTTACGATCTGATTGGTTGATCAGGTGGGTGCGTTACAATGCACGTGCGCTAAACTACATGAATCATAAGATTATGGTTAGAAATAAAGGTCCAAATTTTAGGTTGGGTTAGGTTTTTGGTAGGGATGTTAAGTGGTCCACGGGGAACCGAACTTTTAGGGACATCACGTAGCATTCCACATGATTTAAATAGAGTGTCATTTTTGACACATTAAATAAAATTCAATAAATAACGATACTCTTTAAATGGTAGTATTTTAAATTATGATTTAAAATTTCCTAGTTGGTGGTATTTCCTATTGTATTGAAGAATTAAATTAGTTAAGTACCAATTACTAATCTTTGACCGGGGTAAAATTACCACAAAAAAGGTTTGACTAATATATCGCGCACGTAACTTAACTAAACATTCAAGCAATAAATTAATCATTTTATTTATTTCGAATAACTCAGTAAATGTAATATTTATTACAACCAAAAAGTATTATGATTATGGTTTTTTCAAGTATTTGAAATATTCTATTGTTTTTTAAAATGATTATAATCCCCAATTTATGCAATGGCACAAAATTTTTATTAATACTACTAAGCTATTTGTTACTATTTGGGTTCATTATTTTTGTTGTTGCGTCCTAAATTCAAAATTATAAAAACCTTTTTTTATCCAATTAAATAATCAGAGTTATAATCTTTCAAAAAAGCATTAAAAATAAAATTTACAAAGCTTTCTAGTGCAATTGTATTTTCTTTCTAATTTTATTTTAATTTTTATTTATTATTAATGAAAATTTGGTTACTGCAATTAATATATAGTTTAAAATAGTGTTTATTGAATTTTATATTTTTAACAATCATTTTTTACTTTGAACTATTAAAAAAAAAATTACTTACTAAATCAATTATATTAATATTTAATAAATATTATTATGAAGTATAGTAACTTAGTAAACTAGATAAGTTATCAATCTTTCAAGTGACAGATTGTAAGTTTAAAACTCACTAATAGTGAAAATTTGAACAAACATCTATGTAATATATCATGTTATAGCAACATCATTCATTGATCAGTTGGACTAAGATACTTGTAATTATAATTAAAATAGAGCATCTGTGTAATTTTAATTATATAGAGAAATGCAAACCAGTACTAGACAGTACAAATCCAAGATAAGTTCTTGTGTTTATATAAATATATAAAATTAAAATAAATCTAAAATCTATTTAGAAGATGTGGTGACCTAGTAAAGTAGTCAGATTGTCAACTCTTCAAGTAGTAGGTTAAGTGTTCAAATCCCATCAATAGTAAAAATTTAAATAATCATCTATGTAATATTCGTATTATGGTAACTATTATTAACAATTGGGTTAGAATACCTGTAATGGCAGTTACACCAGCATGACTAGTAGGTTATGGGCATCTATGTAAGTACAGTATGATACAGAAGAATGCAAACTAACAAATTAGGCAGTGCAAACATTAGATAAGTCCTTGTAGTTATATAAATCTATTGAAATTGAGTAACAAGCAGTTTATTTGAGAAAACTTAATTAGAAAGGTAGCTGAATCTTCGACAGCTTTACTGTAAAGACTAGCTTGAAGAAACAAATACTAAGGTTGTAATACCTGGTCATAGTAGCTGAATGGATAAGAACCTCTGAATTGGGAGTCTTGGGAGTATTACTAACTAGGCTATTGAAATAAACTAAAGGAAAAGTATATCAGATTGACCTAATATATTGATGAACTAGTTGTAGCCTTACACAGACTATCTGAATTGGAAATTTGGTAAAAAGCCAGATGAAAAGGCAGTAGTACACTAAAGTACTGGGGTTATGGTATAAAATAGATGCTGGAGTCTAAGTAAACTCTACAAGGTCATAGCAGTTTAATGGTTAAGCTCTGACTATAAGTATTAGTTTTACCATAGTGATACCTAGATCAGTTGTAAAAATAGGTACAGAAGACTCTGGAGGATTTATCTTAAAGATAAATTAGTCCTAAGATTAAGACAATGATCAGGGCATCTGAGTATAACCCAGTGAGTTAACACAGATTACAGGTTCAGAAGGTTTAAAGTAAAACATCCAAACAGGGGTGTTAGATATGATAATTGATAGAGAATCTTTAGGCAGACTCCTTAAATAAGTAATATAGAAAAGTTATATATATAGCTAATTGTATATTCTTCTGTAGTGGTTCATTAAACCACAATACCAATAAGTAATTAATAAAAGTTAAAAGACCAAAGAGATCATCTTAATAAAAAAAAAAAATTTTTTTAATTTTTAAAAAATTTTTATCTTATATGTAAAATAATATAAAGAACATTTTTACTTAATAGACAAAATATAGTTTGCATACTATAAAAAAAGTTATAAATTAAAAACTAAATAATTTAAATATTTTTTATAAATTTGTAAATTGATAAGAAAAATATTTAATTCAAATATAATAAATTTATTTTTAAACCTTAATATTATAGTATATATAATTCTAAATATATAGTTTAAAATAACAGTCATTAAATTTAATATTATTAATAAGCTTTTTAAAATATTTTATAAAATATAATGTATTAAAAGTAATAATATGACCTATAATTTTATTTGATCTATTAGTCTATTAAACATATTTATAAACTATATATCAAAAATTTTAAAAATATGTTAAAAATCTAATAATTTTTTAAAAAAGAAAAATAAATAAAGATAAAATTATATATAAAGAACCTAATTATTTATATATTAAAAAAAAAAAAAAGTAAATTTTTGATAAAAAACAATTAGATAATTAATAACATAATTTTTATTACTTAATTTAACTTTGTATTTTTTTCTTATTTTATCTTTTTACTCTTTAACTATATTGCTTTTTTTGGCAACTATATTTTAATTTTTATATATATCTTAATAATTATATTAAAGATACTACTTACAAGCACAAAAATATTTGATTACTCTTATAATATATAAGTAAAATATATAACTTTGTCAACTTTATTTTTTTTTAATACTTATTTTTTTGGTTCTTACTTTTTTTATTTATTATTAACATACTTATTAATCTTTTTACTAATTATTACAATTAGTTATTACTAACTTTAAACTAACTTTATTTTATCTGTTTACAATATTATTAACTAAAATAAGCTAATTATTTTTCTATTATAATATATTTACTATAATTCTTTTATTTTTAATTTTTTTTTAAATATTAAAATAAGTACTTGCAACTTAAAATTTTATTAATAATACATTCAGTTAATAGTTGTATTACAACTACAAAATATAACTATAAAAAAAGTATACAACTAGTTACTTATATAATTTTAATTATTGTCTAATTTAAATACTTTGTTCAAAGGTTTTATACTAGTTGCTATATTTAAAATCTAATTATAAGTTCTTTATTTAAATATTCTTGTTTTTATATTAATTTACTTATCTATACTTATTAACAATTTTAGTCAATACTAGTAAAAATATGCTATAATTACTAAGTCTTTAAAGCAATTCACTTATATAAAAATCTTTCACTTTGTACTAAATCTTTTAAAATCTTCTGTATTTTATTTTTACAGCTAATTCAATAATGCTATAATTAAAACTAACATTTGCAATTAGGGTGTACTATTAAATTACTATGTTTTTGTAAAGTTTACCCTAATCTTAATACTTACTTCACAACATATTCTTATTACTTTGGTATTTAATTTAAGTTCTATCAAGCTTCTAGTCTAGATTATCTAAGAAAATAGATATAACTATATCTTTAATTTATATATTTTTCTGATATAATCTTTTTTTTTAAAACAAATCCTAGTAGCTTGAATAATTACAATAGCCTCTTTCTAAAAAAAATATTTTGATTTGGTTTTACAAATTTTTATTCTATTTTATAGATCTAGTTTTTATAATAGCATTGTTAAAAGTTCAGACTATCTTTCTATTTAGATCTTTCAAATAGGCTTTCATTTTTCTGGTTTTTATAATTTACATAGCTATAGAGGTTTATTACAGGTTCATACTACTTAGTACTAGTTTGTGTTCCTTTATACAAGATGCAATTATTGTATAAATGCTATATAATCTTTTAGTTATACTGATATGACATTGT
Organism: Cetraspora pellucida; assembly: GCA_910591915.1. NCBI lineage: Eukaryota > Fungi > Glomeromycota > Glomeromycetes > Diversisporales > Gigasporaceae > Cetraspora > Cetraspora pellucida. Next base: position 9,834 of record CAJVQA010011596.1, read on the forward strand.
TGGATTCAGAAGATTATGACTTTGTTATTTCATAATTCAAATTATTATATAATATAAAATAAGTAACCTTTTTGAAAAAGAGTATTAAATTTGACTAGTAAGTAATTAAGGCTTTTAGTTACTTTGATTTAACAAAAGTTAGTAGATAAGTCATATAAATAATAACTTAAATAAACAATGATGGTTATTAGGATTTATAGAGTTTATAACTGTATTAGTATTAGGGTTTTATTATAGACAATATAATATATTTGGAACTTGTTTTTTTTAATTAAGCAAAACAAAACATTATCTATCTTTTTTAAGGCCTATTTTAGTCTTTATTTATATTTTTTTAATTATAACTTTTTTAATTATATTAATTTTATTTTTTTATTTAATTTAACTCTTTTAATTATCTACATAACTTCCAATCAATAATATCTAAGTACAACAAACTCTTAAAATTACCACCAACATCAAACAAATGATATTTCTACAACTATTGGCCAATATGGCATACCTTACTAAATTTAACTAAAAATTACCAAATCGAAGTTAACTTCCAAAAAGTAGTTGCACATAGCAACAACATTTTCAACAACATAGCAGATGAACTAGCAAAAAACTGAAATCATCTATATATACTAGAATTTATACATAACAATATATACAATCTATCATACTATTTACAATACAACAATCTCGCATTTGAACAACCAACTAAAAGATCTATCAAAAACATTTGCAATGCCCAAAACATTGCAATGTGGTCATCACAACATCGCATAGAAAACATTATAC
>CAJVQA010011597.1:0-10615 GCA_910591915.1 Cetraspora pellucida
AAAAAAAAAAAAAAAAAAAAAAAAAAAAAATAAGAGTAACTAAAAACTTAAAACCAGAAACAGAAAATATAATTTATAAATAAACATATTTTTAAAAAAGACTAAAGACAACTAAAAAGTATATTGTACAATAAAGAAAAATAATATAAGAAAAAATGCATTTATAAAATATATAATAAATAAACTCTTAATCTTAAAAAATTAATAGAAGATAATTAGATATATATACAACAACAGAATATTAAATATATTAAAACAAAATAAAAAAAATACAAACACATTTGGTATTATATAAAAGATAAATAAATCTTTAAAAAAGAATTCAAAAAGTGACTATTATAATAGTTTAAAAAGAATTAAAAAAAGAAAAAAAGACCTGAATTCCTTTATATATACTATATATAGTATTTTTAAAAAATAAAAACAGAAGAAATAAAAATAAGAAAAACATTAATTAAAGATTTAATTTCAAAAAAATGCAAGACTGATTAATGTAACTTTTAAGTACAAAATTAAAACAACAATTTGCAAAACAGTAGCAAAAACAACTTAAAATATTTTTTATAAACAAATTTGAAGAATACAATATAAGAAAATTAATAAGTAAAAGAAAAAAAGAGAAATAACAAACAAAATAAAAAAAGAAGAAAGAAAAAAACTCAACAAAAAGAAAAAAAACAAATTAGTAAGAGATAAAAAAAGAACAAAAGTAAGTAAAAAAAATAAATAAATTAAAAGAAAAACTAAAAAGACAATGTTGAGACTTATTATAAAAAAAAATCTTTTATTATAAATATTAAGTAGTCAAACAAGCAGCCTACTTCTGTTTGAAGTAGTATAACAGATTGCACTTAGGTACTAATAGGATGGCTGGATAATATTAGACTTAGTTGTTAAATATATCTATGTAATTGCAAAAGTACTAGCATAACTGCTTAAAAGAAAAAAATAATAAAAAAATAAAATTAAAACTGTCTATTTGTTTAATTGTTATCTTTTATTACAAAATTTTGCAATTGCTTAGGTTTTTATATTCAATTATACAATTTTTTTAATCTTCTTATTAGACCATTTTTATTTTTTACTAATGTATTATCAATTAGTAGTTTTTTTAATGTTAAAGATAAAATTATGTTTTTGGTTTTTATTTAACACATATATTATATAAAAACAATCTTATTGCATACATATTACATTATACTATGCTTAAATTACAAAACTTAATTTATTTATAATCTAAATCAACAAAATTTTTTATATTTTGCATATAGCTAACTTGAATTTAGTATTTTTTTATTACCTTTATTTGACATTTTTATATATACTGCTTTTTTATAGTAGCCTGTTTTGAACTTTTAATTTAATGTTTTAATTAGATAAGTGTTCTATGCTTTTAATTTAGTGTACGTATTCAAGCATATAGAAAATTCTCACATGCTTATAAGGATGTTAACAGAAAGAACCAGGATGTAAAAGAAATTTTTCAATTATGTAATATGTTATAAAAGTTTTTTTTTTATTTACTTTAGGTTTAACGCATATATTAAAATTTAATACTAATGGGCTTATAGTAAAATTACTCAAAGAAAAAATTTTATTTAAAGCACAAAAGACGGTTTATTAAGTTTATTTTTGAAATAATAACGATTTTATCAAAACGAACGTTTAACAGGAGGAAACGTTAATGTTACACAATTGATTTTACACACGGTGTGAAACACATAAAAAAATTTTTTTACAATACTTGAACAATCCTGATCAGTTAGCTAGTAGATGTTATGATTATAATCCAACACCATTTTTACTATAATAAAAATGGTGTTGGATTATAATCATAACATCTACTAGCTGACTGATCAAGATTGTTCAAGTATTGTAAAAAAATTTTTTTGTTTTTCACACCGTGTGTAAAATCAATTGTGTAACATCAACGTTTCCTCCTGTTCGAACGTTTGCTTTAGATCCTCCTATTCGTGTAACGTTAGACTAAACTGTGATTCACTATTGGTCAGTAATCACGTGTTCGGAAATATCACCTACATCCTGGTATCCTGATGCGTTTAACTCTAATGCTTACTAAAATAACCTAAGCATTACAAACTTTATTTAACAATTCTATAGTGCAAATTTTGATTTTTGAACTTTTATATTCTTAAATATTTAAAATTTTAAATTATAAATTTCTTATAATTAAACAATTATAAAATTTTAAATATTTATTATATTACTGTAACATTAAATAAAATAATCTATAACAACCTTAACTCCAACAACAGGACCAACAAAACTTAACCAACTTCTAATATATCCTTCTAAAGATATTATTTGTAATTTGTTATTGTTCATTTTTGAATCACTTACTATTGATGTCATTAATGTAGCAGTTTCACAAGGATGAAGATAATAAAATGGAAGTAAAAGAGTTGGATGATCCTAAATCAATAGAATATATTTGCTAGTTATAATATTTAATACAATAATTTGTTAAAATTTGTGAATATTACCTGTTGTGATATTGCACCATGAAATCCAGCACTTTTTATATCATTTTGTTTTAAAGGATGTACTAAATTTGAATAAATCTCATCATTTGTCAATAATGTTCCATCTAAAATATAAAAAATCTTGAGAAAAATTCTATGTAAGTAAAAGAAAGTATTTTGATTAAGTTGAAAAATCAATATAAAATTTTTTTATTTTACTGTAAAAAATTTTTTTGTTTTTTATTTTAAATTATATATATATAGAATTATTTATATATAAAATTAGTAATATTAAAAATTATTTTTAAACAATAATTAAAATAGTATATTGTATAATAAAGTTCGATTTAAGAAAAGGTGGGGTATTGTGACGAATTTAGGTTATCTCAGGATCTAGTGTTCCAAATTGGATAATTTTTACACCAATCGATTCGTCTCATCGAGACGAATCGAATGGTGGTTAGATCATCCAATTCTAATCACTGGATCATGAGATATTAACTATCATGTGCAATACAAAAATAATCTTTGAGGGAATTATGACGAAATGCAAACTTGCCTTTAAGGTAAGTGACTTTTGATACTATGTAAATCGGGTCTTCACGTTCTAAGTAAAGTTGTTCAGAATATAAAAATATATAAACTCTGAAACTTTAATAAGAAGATTATTCAATTTTTATTAAAATTTCAGAATCTATGTATTTTTATATTCTGAACAACTTAGACCGGTTTACATACATCAAACGTCACTTGCCTTAAAGGCAAGTTTGCATTTCATCATAATTCCCTCAAAGATTATTTTTGCATTGCACATGATAGTTAATATCTCGGGATCCAGTGATCAGAATTGAATGATCTAACCACTATCCGATTCGTCTCGATGAGACGAATCGATTGGTGTAAAAATCATCCAATCTGGACCACTATATCCCAAGATATCCTAAATTCGTCACGATACCCTTTGACAAAATACCCCCTTTCACCTTATATGATAATTAGATAAAAAAAAAAACAATAATAAACAAACCACTATTGTAGGCGTTAAAATAAAGTACAGGAACTTTATAGGATGTTGAATATATGATATGATAATCAACAGTAAAATATCCCTCCGATGCTGGTACAGTGGGTAGAGACTGTAGAAGAACATAAATGATGAGTGGGAAAGAGAAATAGTATAATGAGGAATAACTTATCGTACGCTTAGATCATCATATTCTGATATTTCATCATCAATTTGCATGAACTTATTTGTCGGGATAACGAAGTTCACTGGAGTTACTCGTTTAACCAATGATTTTCGACAAATGTAGCCGAAACCTTTTACTTTCTTTATTAATAAATAATATTTTATATTTAAATTCTACATTATTTATATTCATGAAGTTTCATTTTTTAAGCAATAACACTCAGATTCTTCTGACTCAAACCTCATGTTCAACCCAACTCCAAGGTTCTTCATCACTTGATCTTTTCGATTGTTCAATAAATAATTTAGCAGCAATGTCAAATTCCTTTCGTGTTAAAAAAGGATAATTATCCGGTAGAGACATTTTTTATATAATGAAAATTAATGATGTGACAATCAGATTAAATACCGGAAAAATGTAATATGCAATCAAGGGGATCTATCGACAAACCCTTAATTCGGGTCACAATACTAAATTTAACAAATTTATAACCCCATCCCTGGTTGGTGGTTTTCATATTGATATGCTAACATTATGTCAAAATATAACTACGAAAATTCATTGCTTCAAATTACTTTACCCACGTTGACATCTTTCAATGAATATCATCGAGAATTAATCGAATTAGCAGTTAATTGTTCTTCGACATCTTTAATAATTCACATTTCTTGCCAAGAAATTGAATTTTACAGTAATTATCCAACAAAGTGTTGGTCCGAGATTCGTGATCTATTAAACTTTTTGTATATATCAGGAACTAAAGTTGCTTACGAAACTTTAAACCATTTTCTTGAAATTGACGTTATTTTTGAAAAATGGAATGGTTATAATATTGAATTGATTAAGGAAAAGAATTTTGATGTATTTTTTGGAAGCGAAACAGGTATATTGTTTCTATTAGTTTTACAACACAATTTGAACTGAAGTCTTTATCGTTTCCAATTTAGAACAATCTCGATTGCAAGAGTTTAATAATAGTCGGAAAAAAGTTTCATTATCTGAAATACATATTCATATACTTGATACCAAAACATCACCGAAAAACGTACATGATCAGAATTATCGAAGTTGTAATGATTGTAAACTTAATGAGAACTCAAAAATATATCAAACAGTCGCTGTTGGAGGAACTTTTGATCATTTGCACGCTGGACACAAAATTTTATTAACCTTGACAGCGTGGATTGCTGGTAAGAGGTTGATTTGCGGAGTCACCGGTGAGTTTAAAAGTCCTAAACTAATTGTAATTAAGCATTCATTATAATTAAATTTTTTTTTTTTTTTTATCCGCAAATTGGCGTGTACATTATAATTAATTTAATTCACACCATCTATAGATGACTGTATGCTTAAAAACAAAAAGTTCAAGGAATATATGGAACCAATCAATATGCGAATAGCAAAAGTCACAAAATTTTTAAATGCAATCCACCAAGGTTTGTTATATGAGGTAAATTTACGATTGAGTTTTCATTTCATTGATTAAATACACGTTCTTAGTACTTTTGGTTTTTAGGTTGAGCCAATATACGATGTTTATGGTCCAACTATATCTGATCCAGACATTCATGCTCTTGTTGTGTCCAGAGAAACAGTTTCAGGAGCTGGGCTTAGTACGTTTGTCATCCTTCATATTCGGTGATGTTTAATTAATTATTAACTTATATCCATCCTTAGTAAATGATGAGCGACAAAAACGTGGTTTCGGAGCATTAGAAACTTTTGTTATTGAGGTAATATCTTCTTCGAATCCATCTCTTAAAGAAGGAGAGCTTAAAGATCTTAAATTAAGCTCGACGTACTTACGCGGGTTATGCAAAAATTCCGAGACCAAATGAACGTTAAGCTAATGTTACTTCATTAAAGAAAAATTTATTTATAGTAAAGCACCAATTTATTTGTCTTTATTACATGATTAAATTATGCTATTGTTCAAAGCCACAATCTTACATTTTACAATATTTGGGCCCTGAAATGGCGTTGTAGTTTGTTGGCCTTAATACCAACGCGTGTATCAAAATCATGAGGAATACGTTTATCTTGAAAAGTTGTGATATAATATTGTGCATGTTTTGCATGACCACCTTTGGCGATCAGAACGCCTCCAGAGCGTCGATGATAGTCAAAATTACCGCCAAATTGAGTAATAAGACGGTTTATAATTATAGAATCTCTATTCTGTAAGATAAAATGGTTATCAGTATGATATTATTAGATTGCATAGATATCTTTCTTGATTCTCACCTCTTCAGGACGCAAGTTTTGTTTATAATATCTCCGCATTGAACGATGACCGATACGTGCACCAGATGGTAATATTAATTCAATATCATCTTCGTCCAATAAACCACTACGTTAAATCAATAATAAGTCACATACAGTATAAATTATTCACGTTCAAATCTTTTTTAAAAAATTGTAAACCTATTACATACCCTTTGGAAAATTTGACATTATTCTCGTGGCTAATACTTTCTTCAACATCTTCCCATTCATCATCAATATTTTCCCATTCTTCCGATCCATCTTCGATCGGGTAACTGGATGTAAAGTCGTAGAAATCTACAACTTCCATTATATCCTCATCTCTCTCATAAGCAATTTTGCAGTGCCCTTTATCTAACTATATAGTTTATTATTTATGAATAGAATTAATAGTGGTTATTATTGTCAACAAGCCGATGTATTAAATACACACCATGTGTTGCCGAACAGCTTCAAGGCTTTTTAGACCCTTTCCTCGCCCATTGCAATATAAGCATAAATTTCTAACAGCAATTTTCTCTCCTAAAAATTTGATTAACCCATAAAGATCAACTAAATATTCTATTTCTGGAATGAAAAAACTATGAGCTCTGGTCATATGTGTCAAATTGGTTTCGAAAGACTCGGATTTTTGTGTACAGAAAAGACAATCGACTTCAGTCAATTTAATCTATGTTTAAAATGTTTATAACAATTTAAGCTATAATAAAAACAAATCAATAAGATGATAACGGAGAATAAGATAATCATATACCTCTTCCTGCATATTTTCTTCGTCTTTACGAACATTCAACGTAGTTTTTTTTGCCAGCGCAACTCCTATTGATCGAAACTATTTAGTTTATTACAGACTTCGATATTATTCACTATTTTTTATTTGATTAATAAGAATCACCTTCTTGCGCAGCCTTCATTTCCGCGACTTTATGCTTATTAGAGCGCAAATGATTAGCATAAGCATTTTCAGAATAGTAAGTTTTTCTATGAATATCAAATTTCGAGTGTTAAAAAATTTATTGACTAATAATTTGTGATAAATTCGACTTACTTGCAGGCAATACACTCGGCAGAAAAACTAGCTTTTTCGTCTGCATCCTTGCTTTGCGCTTGTTGAGCTACGAATAGTTTGTAAATTTTATTATAATAATTATACAAATTACCCAATAATGGTTAAACAAGAGTATTACCTAAAACCTTTTGCTCAAATACATTATAGGTTACAGGCGGCAATTCTACAACTTTTCTTTTCAAATTATACCGATGCCAATCAGTTCCATAATGGTTTCTTTGATCTTGAGCAGTGTTAAAAGTAACTTGACAAGCCAAGCATGTAAAGAGTTTAGAACGAGGAAATGGTGCAGAAGCAACAGACATGATTGCAATATTGGTGTTAAGCTTGTTGAATTGAGTATATAATAGTAGGTTTCGGGTAACGGTAAGCGAAAAATTGATGAATTTGATTAATACTGTAATATTGATCTAACGATAACATCATTTCTGTATGTTTATATATGTCACATGCTGAAATGAATTCATAATACACAGGTTACATAAGTTACCGTTACATTGAATGCGCGAATCCAATCAACTGAAACCATGCAAATTGATTGGATCCACACATTCTAATGGGGTAGAAAATTGAAAAGGTAAATTAAATTATGTATTTTTTTAATGGGGAAGTATTTAGTACGTAAAAGTACCTAACTAGAACTCTTTACGTATCTGATAATCAAAGTGGTTAACAAAAAGGTCCTGTCTAGAGACTTATCAAACACCCGGTATACAAAAATTAAACCAATTGTTGAAATTAAATTGGCGGTCGGATTAAATTCAGTTGAAAAAGCAGTTAAAATTAGTCTTTGACAATTCGTTTTCCAGATAATACCTTTTTCCCGACATATCAATTTCCGAAAATATCTATTTCCTGACAGTGTCACTTTCCCGACAATATCTATTTTCCGACATTATCATTTCCCCGACAAATTGGCCCGCATTAGGTTAGGGTAGGGTTAGCTCTGGTCAATTTTGTCAGAATTTTATTTGCCAAAAGTGTTGTCGAAATAGAAAAACTTATTTCTGCAAGTGATGCAAATCACGTGCCAATAATAAAAATTATTTCGCTAAAAGCACGTGAAATTTTGACCAGCGTTGGGGTTAGGGTTAAGGTTGGTATAAGAAGTGTTGTATAGTAAATTTTGGCCAGGAATTTTTTGTTAGAACGTAAAACTGAATTAACGTTACACGAAAATTGCGAAAATTTTACTAATTTTACTGATAGAAATCCCTCAAATTCATAATTCATGATTACTCAAAGATTAAACGAAGATATCTCAAGCAATTTCATAATTTAGATGCTTTTTTTTAAATTCTAGAAACCTGTAGCTGTAGAATTCGAAATTCCACAAATAGTCAATTGTTTCTGAAATATCTGTTTAAACGGATATTTCAGAAATAATCGATCATTTGCGATGTCCAAGGAAAATTTCGAACTCTATATATGAAGACACCCACAACAAAAGCAAGGAATGGGACTATATAATATATAGTCCCATTCCCTGCTTTTGCTATGGGGTCCCCATATATTAAAGCTATGAATATTCTATCATTAATGATACCGTAGCTTAGATGACGACCATACTAAATTTTACAATTTTTACACCTACAAAGTGGTGCGACTAAATGTCTCGCACCATGTTACCACTGGATCTTTAAAAGTTTCGTTAGAAGGCACTAAAATCTTACTGAAAGCAAAATTGACAACATTGTCTTGCTTTAATCCTAACGTTGTTATTCTCACGTATTTTTAGTGTAAACAAACCAATAAATTACCGTAAAATGCTAATCGATGTATTCAGATGTTTACAAGGACTAAAGTTGTACCTAGTCATTCTCCAAGTATAAAGTACTATTAAAATTCGGTTCTAAATGATGATAATGATTCCTTAATTATATATAGTTTCTACTTTATATTATATATATACTGTAAATAATATAATCCTAATAAATTTTTACTTATTGAATACAACCTATAAACTACAAGGTCTATTATTTATGAAAAGTCAGATAATTTATATTTTGAGTCGAGATATGGTAATGATGAAATCGTGCATCCTCTCTTTGAGCCATAACTTCCTACATTTGAGTTCTAATAACATAATCCGTGCACCCGGTGATGGAACTTCGATCTTACTATAATATAAAAGTCATGTTTAGCATTTGAAGGAGCGAAACTTCTATCAATCGAAAGTCCACTACTTCCACCTTCAACATGTTGAACTTGCATTTCAGAATTTGACATGTATAACTGATTGATTTGGTTTAACATTAATAGTGTTGAATTATCATTTTGGAGAGTTTAGGTGATCTAGATGGTTCACGAAAAGTGTAACTAAACCAACAGAATTCTATCATTGCTATAACCATTAATATTTCAATGACTATGCCAACTTTAGGAACAACCTATATGAATGTAAACCAGCATTTACATACATATATTTGTATCTCGTTTGTTCGGCTTTTGTGTGACGATGGAAAGAATGGTCTTAAATAAACGAAAAAAAACATTATTCTTAACGTTCTTGCCTATAAGAAAAGTATCAAATTACATACTCTGCGCCACAAGGCATTACGATCGTTATTATTTTCTTTATTAATAATGTCATTCATTATTCGAGGTTTTTAATAAAAAATTTTCAGTTCTTTATTTCAAAGACTTTTTGGATATTGATATAACCGAGGAATGGAAAAAATCCAAAGAAGCCCCAAATAATGCAGGGTTAGCAAATGACAATGTCATTTAAAATTTTAGTGACAAATGACAAAGACCATTTATTATTTTGTCATTTAAAATAACAAATTTTAATCAATCCTGTACAGGATTTCGAGATTGTTAAGACTTTGGATGCTTTAGGATTCTTACATGTAATTTTTATTTTGTAATATACAATCTTAGTTTACTTTAATATCTTTATATTAGAGTTTACAGTTAAAATTATTAATAAAGATATGAGCAATGCCTCACCTTAATACCAAAAAAAATATAAAAAACTATTATTCGGGTTATTATTAGTCATTGAAATCACGTGATCGGGCTTTTTTTGATGGTGATGCTGTGGAAGGGTTATAATCGTTATCAGGAATCGAAACCTCCCATTCTTGGGAACCTAAAATTAAAAAATAATTAAAATTTTTATCGATTAATTTAAAGATATAAGAGATGTAAATATTTACCGTAAATTTTTAGCAATTTCGAAGATAAAGAATTAATTGGCTTAGAAAGGTTTTTAAAATTAAGCAGTTTACTTGTAAGTTTATCTTTAGGAACAATTGGTAATTCGGTTGATAATGCTAGAATAAATGCATCCGCAGACTGGAATGCTTTTAATATTGCCAATTCATCTTTATTTTCTGCACTACCATTATTTAAAATCTTATACCATCTCTGTAATTCATTATTAATATTAGATGCAGTTGGTCTATCAGAAGGATTAGCATCCATACATTTATTTGCTAACTGGATATAGAACTCAGGTGTGTTTTTAGCAAATCCAGGACGTAATCCATTGCATATTTTTATAGCTAGTGTTTCGTTATACTCCACATCAAAATGAGGAGGTCTTCCTGTAGACATCTCAGTCATAATAATACCAAAACTATAAATGTCAGCTGCTATTGAAT
>CAJVQA010011598.1:0-10614 GCA_910591915.1 Cetraspora pellucida
GTTACACGTGTAGCCAATTGTACACTCTCCTGTAGTGGTTCATTGAACCACAATACCAACAAGTGATTAATAAAAGTTAAAAGACCAAAGAGGTCACCTTAATACCAAAAAAAAAAAAAAAAGTAAAAATATTTATATATATTAAAATAATTTTAATAATAATTAAAATATACATAATAATATTTTGATTAATTAAAAAATATTTGTTTTTTTTTTTAAACTTTGGCAGCCTTGTTGTTTATTTTTATTAAGTATTTAATATATATTTAGTATATACAGTTATGCTTAAATTTTGGTTTGATATTCTCTGTCTACTTTAAAAATGCTCAGAGGCAGTCTGTTACACTGGTTAAGATCTTATCTGAATCCAGAAGCTATACCAAGCTAGTCTTTGAGGCCATAAAAAAAGGGCTTTACATTATTACTAACAAAATTTCTAACTGACCCTGGCCATAATTCTTGTATTTTATTACTATCTTTCTCTTTTTTCTTTATCTTTTCTTCTTTTTAAGCTAGTGTTTGTTTGTTTGGCTTTGTTGCTCTCATCTTTTTTGGTGTGCTTGTTTTTGCAAATGGTTGTTTTCCATATTTTCTTTTTTCTTTTAGACCTATTCCTAGTTCTTTTTCCCAAACAACAACTGCTTTGCATCATTTTTTTCATATGTTTTTATAAAAACTATTCTATGCTGTATTTACTAATGTTCACAAGAAATCTTTTGCTTCTGTCAGTGTTTGTGCTAGTTCTTGAATCATTTTTGTAGCTTTTTCATAAATTAATTTCTTAATTATTTTATATCTGCCCTTATTCTTTTCCTTTCTGGTGCTTTCCCATATGATTTCTTTAAGTTTTTCTTTATCTAAGTTCTTTCATGATTCTTCTGTTAGTGCTGACCACACTAGGTTAGTTGAGATTTCTTCTATATTTTGCTAACCTCTTTTATGATTGCTACATATTGTTAAATGCTCTTGGTCTTCCTCTTTTTCTTTATTACATAGAATACAACATGGGCTTGCATAAAGATCTAGACATCGTTCTGCTAGTGTTTTTAGTAAAGGTAATTTTTCATTCAAGTACTTGATTAGTGTTCTGATTTGCTTGTTCTTTTTCATACTTGTATATTTTATTCTACTTTGATCTTTAATTTTCTTTCACAGAAGTAACCAATTGTGCTCTTCTGTTTTATTGTTTGGTTCTAGTTTCTTTATAACTAATAAAAATCTCCATTCTGTATCTATTTTAAGATCAAGAACATCTTTTAGAAATTGTCTTGTTGGACCTTCTACTGCATTATCTTTCCAGTATAATAAAATATTTTTACTTTATAGTGTTTCTTTAACTATTCTACTTCTATTTTCTAAGCTACTACCTAATTTCACTAAACTATCTGCTAAATTATTCTATCTATTATCACTATGACCTTTAACTTTGACTAATTCTAGTTGTAACTTTTTGAGATTTATAATCTCTATTATGTTTCTTTTTATGTCATAGTTCTTTTCTCTAAGCCATTGTTTGTTGGACTTAATTTTTAGTTCTTTATTAATTTCTGTTATTGCTGCTATACTATCTGTATATACTTTAACTTTGCTATTTTTGGATATAATTAAAAGAGCTTTCCAAATTGCTAACAGTTCTGGCTTGGTTGATAATGGTCAGTTTTGCATTCCAAAGTAGCCTTCATCAATTTTTACTTCTTTTTTCTTATCTACTTGCATCCAACTGATACTTATTTTGTTATTTCTAATTTCTTTTCTCAAACTAGATCTTTTAAAAAAACTATCTGTATAAAAGAACAAATTTGTGTAGTTTTCTATTTAGTTTTTGTGTAATTTGCTCTTAAGTTCTTTTTTTAACTCATCACTTATATTTTGTTTTTGAATTAGCTTTTTTTCTTGTATGCGACATACTATTTTTTTGACTCGACTCTTTTTTGTTATTAATTTCTCATATTTATGATTCTCTTTTATATTAATTATTTTTTTCTTAATTTCTAATTTTAAATTTTCAGCTCTTTTTTTTACTAGGTTTGTCAAGACTCCTAACACCTCTAATTTGCTATTCCATTTTTTGCATTTATTTAGCTTCTTTTCTTTATTTATCTTGCAACCTTTATATTTTTTAAGTATTAGCCTTGGGTCATTTTTTTTTTCTCTATATTCCAATGCTCTATAAGAATCTTTTCATGTTCATTTATAAGAGTTTTTCTAATTACAAAATTTTCACTTTTTTTTCTTTTGGGCATTTTAGTATAACCCAGTCTTTTCTTCTTTTATCTTCAGATAGTTTTGCTAAACCAATCTCCAAGACATCTGTATTTGGAGTTTATGTCTTAAAGATTGGCTTTACTTTTCTTGTTTTGATATTTTTAATTATTTTTCTTTTCTTTTAGAGTGTGGCAACTTAGTAAAGTGGATAAGTTGTCAACCCTTCAAGTAGTAGGTTGTGGGTTCAAAACCCACAGACAGTGAAATTTGGATAATCACCTATGTAATATTTGTATTATGGCAACTGTTCCTAATGATTAGGTTAAGATACTTGTAATTCTGGTCATACTAGCATGACTGGCAGGTCATGGGGCATCTGTATAACTGGTTATACAGAGAAATGCAAACCAGCATCGGGTGGTGCAAACCCAAAATAAGTCCTTGTGGCTGTGTAAATCTGTAGAAATTGGGAAACAAGAAGCCTATTTGGGAAGACCTGAGTAGAGAGGTAACACAGATCTTTGACAGTACTACTGTAAAGGCTAGACCTAGAAAACAGATATCAATGTGGAGTATTCGGACAGGCAAAAACCTCAGGGTAGAGGGTACTACCAACCAGGCCAGCAGAAGTTCAACTGAAAGGACTGGAGGAAAAGGATATCAGGCTGACCTGATATACTAATAGGCTGGTCGTAGTTCTACCAGGCTATCTAAATTAGAAGTTTGGAGAAAAAGCAGGAGTATACTAAAGTACTAGGGATATGCTGTAAAGTAAGTGCTGGGATCTGGGTAAACTCTGCAAGGGCAAGTCCTGTTAATGTTCCATAGGTGGGTAGGTAGTTAACAGAGGGGCCCCCAGAGCCTTATAGTCAGATGTTGTGCTCTGAAAATAATTGTGTAACAGTTTGACAGATGTACAGAAGGGAGGCTAAATGTTGGGTTAGATGGCACTTAGATGTACAAGAACCAGAGTGCTAATTGTCTGAATGTAGTATAAGAATCAGAGTGTTTAATTAGATAGTCTTCTAGTAGATTATAGACATGCCAGCTAGTGTAAAACCCTTGAGCAGACTACTTAAATAGGTAACCAAAAGTTACATATGTGGCTAGTTGTATACTTATCCTGTACAAGTAATATATAATGTATTTACTAAAAACATAATAAAGGCATTAGCCATCATTAACATCAGCCTTAAAACAAAAAAAAAAAAAATATTTTTCTTTCTATTATTTTAAACCATTTAGCTACTTTTTCTTTACTTGAGCCTCCTCTTAGAACTTTGAGTTGCTATCATATAATTATTTGGTTACTAGTTTTGTTGATCAACTGTTTTATATAAAAAACATTTAGTTTTTTTAAAGTTGTTGCTGCTTGTACTGTAAACTTTTTCTTAAGTACTTCTGCTATTTTTTGCTTATTTTGCCTGCAACTGTTCTTTACATTATTAAATCTAAATGTTAATTGCATGTCTTTTGCTTTTAATATTACTTGACATGCTAAATTGTTTTTTCAAAGCTTGTTGCATGTGTTTGGTAAATTTTTATGCCAATTATTTTCTGATGCTTCTATGACTGCTAACCCTTGGCTTATTCGAATTCTGATTAGTATTTTCTCTGGGCCTGATGAGTTTAGACAGTTGTGTAAGCTCATAATTTGTTTTATCAGTAATTGATTCTACAATGAGTTACAGTTGCCTAGATTTCTGTATAATATTACACTAGTTCCAACTGTTTTTGCTATCTCTAACTTATTTTTTGCTAATCTTAAAATTAGGCTTTGTATATTGTCTATCATCTTTTTTGGAAGCTTGGTCACTTGCAATATATAATTAAGCTTTGATACTATACACATATTGTTTATATATGCCACTTGTGCAATAGTTATTTTCTTTTCTCTTAATCCTTCTACAGTTGATCATACCAATTCTCTTGTTTTTGCTTTTATTATTGTTTCTTTTAGTCTGTTGTTTAGCCAAATTCCTAGGAATCTTGTTATTTTACTTTTGTCTTCTTTGTATATTCATTCATTGCTGAGTTTGATTTTTCTGTTTTTCTTAGTTTCTTTTGAGTTTATAATTAATAATTTGGATTTTTTTCCATTTATTTGTATATCATTAAATTTGAAGAACTCTTCTGCAATTTCAATTGTTTATTCTATTTGCTCTTTGCTTTCTGCTATTCAGATTGTATTATCTGCAAATGCTACTGCAGCTTGTCTTCATTTTATCTCTGTTAAATAATTAAGATTTTGGTTATATAGTAACCTTACTGATACTGTATATTCTAAGCTAATATTCTTTTGTATTTACTCTAATAGCAGATCATAAAATATTCTCCAAACAGGAGTGTGGCAACCTAGTGAAGTGGATAGGTTGTCAACTCCCAAATGGCAGGTCTAGAGTTCAAATCCTAGTGATGACAAAAATTTGCAATTCTTTCTGTATTATGACTAACTGTCTTCTGTAATTGGTTGGGATAGGATACCTGTAACCCATGTTATACCAGCCTGACTGGAAGGTCTAAGGCACTTGTACAATGTTGTATAAAGGAACACAAACTGGTACTGGGTGGTGTGAACCTAAGATAAGTCCTTAGGTCATGTAAATCAAGGAAACCAGGTAGAAAGATGGAAGCCCACTTGGAAGACCCGAGTAGAGAGGTAACCTGAACTTTTGACAATGCTACTGTAAAGACTAGACTTATGAAACAGAGCTAGAACTTGTGAAACTGGGCAAATGTGCTGGTCTTTGGAGAGGAACTGGATGAACCAACCAGGCTGCTAAAATTTCTGGGTTCTGGAGGAAAAGGGCACATGCTGGCAAACATGTGAACCAGAGGTGTATAGTTTTGATCTACCTTTCCAGGCTATCTGAAATGGCAGCTTGGTTGAACTTGAATTGATACCAAAGTAGTAAAGATATGTTGTGAAGTCAGTATCGAGGTTGGGGTAAACTCTACAAGAGCATAGTGGTTTAATAGTATGCCCTGACTGCCAGTGTTGGTCTTGGCCATAGTAATACCAAGTCAGTTATAAGAATGAGATACAGAAGATTCTGGAAGGTTTAGTACAAGGTTAAAGGTTTCCTATGTGAGTAAACCACTTTAAAGACTTAGTAACCATGGCATATTTGAACCAGTATCGACCAGAACATTTTGGTAAGTGTAGGTAAGTGGGTGAATACGACAACAGAGTGGTTAAATAGAGAACCTACAAGCAGGTTTCAGGTATAACAGCTAGTGTAGAACCTTCGAGTGGACTACTTAAATTAGACAATAACTAAAGTTGCATGAGTGGCTAGTTGTACACTCTTTCTATGGTTGCTCCCTGTGGTTGTAATGCAACCATTAGCTGAATGTACTATCAATAAAATTCTGGGTCGCAAGTACTTACCTTAATATTTAAAAAAAATAAAAAAAAATATTCTCTAAACAAGAGATAACAGGACCTCCCTTTGTTCTATTTCATTCTGGATTTAGAATGCCTCTGTATGCATCCAATATGTAATGATCTTTGATTCTCTATTTGTAAACAAGTTTAAAATTAGCTTAGTTGTTGTTTCTAGTAGTTTAATTCTTTTTATCACCAGTTTTAATGTTGTGAATGATACTGAATTAAATGCCTTTTTCATATCTTGAAGGACCAATCAGAGCTTCTTATTGTTATTTTTTGTATTTTCTATTATCATATTCATAATATGAACAGGTTTTTCTATTAAGTTTTTTGATAGGCCTGCAAAGTTTGGGCCTTTCAAGATACTTTTCCTGCAGAATATGCTTGTCAATCTTTTAGTCACAAATTTTGTCATGCACTTTTAAAAAGTTTCAAGTAATGCAATTGGTCTAACATTGCTTAAATTGTATTGCCAATCTGTTTCTTTTGGTATTGGATATATTTGTGAGACTTTTCACTTTGCTGGCACTTTTCCTGTTTTGATGCAGATTTCTGCAAATATTCTAAATAAATCTTGAACTTTGGATCCTGCTGCTTGTATCAATGTGTATATAATTCCTAATATTCCTGAAACTGTGTTCTTCTTTAGTTCTGCTAGCATTTTTATCTAATCTTCTTCTGAAATATTCTGATTCACTTCACTGTATCAGTCTGCTTAAATTGTTTTCTTTGGCTTGTAAATTTCTTTCTAATTCTTTTCAAGTATTTCATATTTGACTTGCCTATGTCTGAATTGATTTTGGTAATGCTCTTGCATCTCTTTTAATATCTCTAGTAGCTTTGTAATTAATTGTTTTGACTTATCTTTTTCTTTTTCTTTAAGCAGCCTATCAATTTGAATTTTGCTATATGGTTTGTCTAAAAGACTTGCTAGCATTTTTTCTTGCTCTCTATTAATTTTTGCACATCTTCTTTTAATGTTTTCTTCAATTTTTTTTCTTTTAAACCTTTAAATTTCACATGCTTGCCTTGTATAAAGAATTTGCTACCAGCCTTTGAGGTCAGATATTAGTTTTTTGGATCAATATTCTTGTGCTTTTTTGATATATATATTATGCTGCTGGTTGATATATTTAATTTCCTTATTAAGCTCTTCTATGTTCTCTTTTAACCATTCTATTTTGATATTCTTTCTACCTAGACTAATCCATCTTCCTAATTGTGTAAGTGTTTTTCCTAACTTTAACTCTCTCACCCTCTTCTTCTTGTTTGCAATTGTGTTTAGAACTTGTCTTTTGGGCAATGTTTTCTTTGTTGCCATCCAAATTACATTACTTATAATATCCCACCACTTGTCTAGTCTTGTATCTTTTTTGTTAGACAAACCATTTACTGAGATCTGCTATAGTTCTAGTAATATAATTTTCTTTTTAAGTTGTGCTTCAAGTTCATTTTTGTAGTTGTTTTAATTTTCTTTTGTTGCTTTGTTGAATAGCAGTACTGTTCTTTGATAGTTTTTCTTTTTGATTTCTGCTTTTTCATATACTGCAATAAGATAATTTAAGTCCATTTTTGCTACAATTGCATCGTAATTACTGTTTGTTCAAATATCTATTTCTTGGATTTCTGCATCTAATAGCCTATTAGTAAGCCCTTCTATAACTTATATATAATTAATTCTTGTCTCTTGTTCTCTGCCTGACCATAAGAATTTTTTCTCTTTTAGATTAATTGTTTTATAAATATCTTGAAACTTCTGTTTTGCTAACTATTTAATTAGCAGGTCTTGCTTTTTAGATTTTTGCTTAGACTTTTGTAGTTTATCTAGTTTCATATCTACTATGCAATTTAGATCACCTATTACCACTAATTGAGTTCTTGCTATGTGTTTTATATATTTTTCTATTAGTGTTTTTGTATAATTAATCTTTTTTCTTTGTTGTTAGGAGGTGCGTATATTATGATAACTAAGATTTCTGCTTGTTTAAACATAAAATTAGCTGAAATCATGTATTCACTTATTTTATCCACTTGGTCTAAGTGTTTTTCTTATTGTTTGCTAATTAAAAACCTTACACCTAAATTTTTTTTCTTGCTTGAATTTGCACTTACCCAAAAACTTTTATACTCAATACAGTCTTTTGTTAAGAAATTTTCTTCTCTTGCAGTAATATTCATTTTTGCAAGCCCTACTATATCAATATTGTTGTCTAATGCTCACCTATATAATGCTTCTATCTTTTGATTATTACTTTTAAGGCCATTAATATTATATGTTGCCAAATTTAATTCTATACTGTTCCTAGTATAAATTCTTTTTATGAATTTTTTCCTCTTATTTTCTATTATGCTTTTTTCTTCCTTTTTGGCTTTTTTACTACTATTACTAGTTTGTAGAGCTTTTGTTTGTATTGCTTTGTGTTTGTGGTTCTGATTCTGCAAAAAGAAGTTTATCTCTACATTTGGTCTCTTTAATTCGACTGTGGCAAGTTTTAGAAGTAATTTGTGAGACCCTCTATTATTGTTCCTCTTGCTTCTTCTAACTTTTCTAATTTATTCAAAATTTTAATTAGTATGTCTTCTGTGTTTAAAGCTCTTTCTTTAGTTTGGGCTTTGGATTTGTTTTTTCTCTTTTTTGAACTTCTTTCTTCTGCTATATTATCTGTTAAATACTCTGTTTGATTTTTTAAAAACTGTTTTCTGTTTGTATTTTTATTATTTCCTGCTATTCATTGTATTGTTTCTTTTAGCTCCAAATTTATTTGTTTTTTGTTTTTTGACTCTGATACTGTTTGTTTTTTTTCTCTTGATACTTTATTTTTTTTTGAATCTTTTTTCTGATAGTTTTTTCAAATTACTTGATAGTTGTTATACTATATTGGTTTGGTTTGAGCTAGATCTATTTCTTTTGAATTTGCAAATGTTATTATTGCAAACTTTTTTTAGTTCCTATTTCTGTTTGCTGGAATATACACAGTCTTTGCTTTTTTGTTTTTTAAACACCATAGGAGTAAGGCCTTTGAAGCTTCTTTGAGAATATCTAACAGTCTTGCTGTAAATTGGCACTGTTTATCTTTTTGGTTATAGTCTTTATCTTATTTAGTTATTCTTACGAGTTTGTTGTTTTCTAAAGATAAGGACCACAGCACATATCTTTTTTTTTGATGCTTACTCTAATTACTGCTAATGCCTTATATTGTATTTTTTTCACACATATTATGTATAGATTCTGAAACCTTTTGCATATATATCTTATTTCTTTTTTATTGACATCTGAAGATAAATCCCATATTGTCAGAATTTTCTGTTTTTTTGTGGTTTCTTCTTTTTTTTTATTTGTTGTTTCCTCTTCTATTTTGTTTAAACTTGTCTGTTTAACTTCTTTCTTGTACTTTTTGGTTTGTTTATAATCTACTTCTGCCAAATCTTCTACATCTTCATCTGGAATCATAACTAGCCAATCATCATCTTTTTTTTTAACTTTCTCTATTGCTGCACTTCTACTGAAATCACAATTAAAGTTAGTTACTACCTAGTTGTTTCCTCTTTTAAATTCTTCTTTAATCGATTTAATATGCTTGTTGTCTCTTACCACCCATTTTAGATCATTTACTCTTTCAATTTTGTTGTCACCTGGTAGATTGTATGCTGGAATGTTTGCTTTAAATGAATTTTTTTGATTATATACTCTATTTTCTGGTGACCACAAGCTATTCTCTAATGGTATTGCTAAGATTTGATTTTTTAAAGCTATAATGCTTTCTTTTTCTTTTTGCTCCTGGATTCCTTTTTGAACTTCTTTTTCATATATTCTTTTACTATCTTTGAGTATATTCTCTAAAGAAATTTCTTGATTTTCTTTGAACTTTTTATTCTTGAGCATTATTTTATTTATATTTTCTTTCTTAGTTGTTTCAGAGAGAGTTGTTACTAGTATTTGATTTGTTATTTCTATATCTAACTGGTTTTATTTCTTTATATGCATATTGTGTTTAGTTAGTTCAGCTGATTTGTAAGGTTTCAAGGCTTCTTCTTCTGATTATTGCTCTTCTTCTTGTTACCATTTTCTTGTAATTATCTTCTGAGACCTTTCTACTTTGCTTTTTTTTTCCATACTCTCCATCTTGCTTATTTCTTCTTGTATTTGTTTGTTATTCATATTTGTTATATAGTTTACTGTTTCTGGGTTTTCATAAGTCATTCTGGCAAAAAGCAACTCTTTCTGTAGATCACTTATACCAAAAAACACAAAAAAACATTTAATTATTTCTCAACATTTTACTAAGTAAACCTTACTTGACCTCTTAAGTAAAGTTGTTCAGCACACTTTTTCACTCCCAGGCGGCTGTGTTTCAAGTCCTGATAACACTTGAGTGCCGGGAAAAGTCACAAAAACTATATTTTTGGTTTTTGTCTATTTATTCAATATTTTACTAATTAAATCTATTATATTGCCTATTCAAATGTTGTTCAGCTCACTGAGACGGACATTTTGATATATATTTTGTTCAAAACAGACCAAAACTTATAGAGATACAAGCGAAAAGCAAAAACAAAAACTTGTCCTTTGCAGGTTTTTTCATTGGCATTTTAGGAAAATTTGCAGGGGTGCCCTGGAAATTTCACTTTTCTGGTACCCATTAGAATTTTCTAAACACCCAATCAGCTTATCTGAAGCTTAAACTTTTTTTCAAACTTTCCTAATTAGTCTGGAAACCTTTAAATTAAACAAATTTTTTCGAAAAACATAAAAATCTATTTTTAGAAAAAAATGCTGACCTTAATTTCAGTTGCACCTGATACCATCGACCTTGACTATTTCTACCAAAAGTGTTCTAAAAGCTTTGGTATTGGTATTATTGAAGATGCAGCTAATATATCACATCCCATTTCTGCAAACAAGCAACCATATAATTGTACAACTACAGAACTTAGAGAAGAAACTAAAAGTTGTCATTACTTTAAGGCACCTGAATCTAGTTCTATCGTCACATGCTTTTGTGCCAAGTTCCATACCC
>CAJVQA010011599.1:0-10614 GCA_910591915.1 Cetraspora pellucida
AACACATTGGCTTTTGACTATTTGTAGATAAGCCCTATACATATACGAACATAAAATTTTACCAGTATGATTAAACTGTTACAACAACAAGCCACCATTTTTTGGAGGTAGATTTAAATCAAGATTTCTTAACAGAAATAGAAAGTTACAGTGATTCTAGAAATTTAAAATAGAAAAATTTATAAGATAATAAATGAATGGATAATTCAAGTTGATACACGAATAAATTAAGTATGAACAAGTTACAAATAGGATATAAAGAATTAGATTTAAAACCTAATTATAGAATAGTTGTAATGTCCAACTGCTGTTTTTTTTTTGCTTTAGTAAATTACGGTCTAAAAATGACTCTGATCCTCTTAACCAGATAAGTTTTGGTTATGTGTATCACATTGTTGATTTTTCATGGAACTCATGAATTCAATTCAAAGCATCTACATCCTTTATTATTAATGGTCACAAATTATCACGTTTTCTGAAATGACTTTAGTCATTAACAGTTCTCAATACTTATAGATCAGTGGAAGTATATGTCAGAATACTGTAAATAGATTCATATATTTAATAGTTTGTCTAAGCTTTAAGATATATTGTAGTTTTTTTAGCTCGCAAAATAGTGACCAGTTTGGAAGAATAAAATATAGGCTCGTAATGAAGTTTGTAAAAGAAAACTTCCAAAATATTATTATTATGAAAACATTTTAATATTATGATATAATCTCTTTAGTGCTATAACTTGATTCTAGCGTTCAGATCTAATTAACCAGAAGATCATGTGGACCCAAACTGGGATGTACTCGTCTTAAGGGGGCAAAGCCCTATACAGCATACAAATATAGAATCCCTAATCATGACAATAATTATCCAATCAGATACAAAGAGACACCACTCAACTCTTTCATTAACCATACACTTCATATTTCATACTCCATTTCTGGTAAAAATTTAGCTTAGTAATAAGTTAATTTTATCAGGTTTTGAGAAGTTATTACTATACTAACTTTTTTAAACAAATGAGAATTAGAGCTTATTTTTGGCTATGGTATCCTATAGCTCTAATAAAACCTTCAATATGTTTTTTTTACTTTATTATAGTTGGTTTTCATTTTTTTAAAAAGTACTCTAAATTGTATAAATAATGTAATATTAAATTGAATTTATTAGCCAATCAGACAAACTTTTGCCTATAACTCTTATATACTCAATCAAGAATTGACTAAGTTGACCAATTTAGTTAGCCAAATTGAATTTATCGGCTAATGCCAAATTGACAACAATCATTACTTCATCGGATTGATTTGTGCAAACAAAAAATCATAATTTTTGATTAGTCATAAGAATGGATGTACAGTTAGGCATCATGGTTACATGAAATAATATACAAAATATTAATAACATCGAGTCCAGCCAAAATTCATCTTATATCAAACTTTCTTATATAAAAAACATAGATTTTTAACTGAAACTAGTAAAAAAAACTTTTTTATACCAAGAGCTTCTTATATCAAAGGTTTCCTATATATGTATATGTTTTGCATTATTTCACAATTTAGATCGATTCCAAATTGACCTAAGTCATTTTTAAATTTTGAAATAATATATGTTATTTCTCAATTGGTGAGAACAAATTTATGCAACTGATAATAAAGTATTAATTAATTGCATCATAAACATTCCTTTGCATAGCTATAAAAAATTACATAGAATTTTATATATAAATTAAAAAAATATAATATTTGAATGTGTATTAATAAAAAAAAAAAGTACAATAAAATGTATATAAAAAACTTGCATAACTAAAAATTAAACAAATTTAAAAAAGAATCTTATCTATTTTTACATTTACCATATAAAACATACCCACATCGTTGTGTACACAATGAATTATTTTTTCAGCAAAAACAAGCAGTAGAAGAGCAGTTAGTTTTTTTACAATGACAATTTGAATATTTATTTTGAGGTGTCTTTTTTGGTTGATTATTTCTAAATATATAATATAATTAATTTATTAACTATCATTATATATTGCATAATAAATTATTACTTACTTAATAAAGAAATTATTATCATCATTATTTTGGTTTGAGGATAGTTCATTGTTTTGTTTAAAACTTGCTTGTCTTAATAAAATAGTTTTATTTAGAGAAACCACATTAAGAGAAGGGTAATCAAGAGTTCCAAGTGACTCAAGTTTGCTTACTGGATATCAATGTTCAAGTATCCCATATTGGCAAGCAACTTGATATGAGTCAATATTAGGTTTTTTTTTGAAGTACTTTACAGAATAAGGATTTTTGATTCATTTTATTCTTATCAATATCTGGTATATGAATTTTTATAAAATCACTAGACTCAAATATTCTATTACATTTAACCTTATAAGTTTCTTTCATTCTACTTCATATAAGCTTCTGATTTCTTTTTATGTTTAAAATTGCTAATTGTTAAATTGTTTTATGCTTTTCAAATGATGGATAGGTTAAATTTGACTGTAAAAAAAAATTTATTGTTAATAATTAATTAATTTATTTTATTTATTTATTTATTTATTTTTCATTTTTTATTTGTTTATTTATTTTTGCTAATACAGTAATTTAACTAACCTTAATTTCTTCAGATTGAGCTTGCTACTTTTTTTTTTCTTATAAAGTGTAATGTCGATTTTCACTTGAATCATCATCAGAATCGATTATTTCAATAATTTCTAGAACTGTATTCTTAGAACACTCTCAATTTCAAAATCATCATCTGAATTGATAATTTTAATAATTCTCTGTTCTAGTATATTTTTAGAACCCTCTTTAATTTTAGAACAATATAATAAAAATAAATCATTATAAATTTTTTGTACACTATTATCATCAATTTCTTGTATACTATTATTGTCACTACATATTTCATTTGCATTATAGATATATCAACATCTACATCACTATAATTTTCTTGATCTTGTTTTATATCACTTGAAAATTCTGATTCTATTGTTTTATTGCTAATTTCAGAAACAATAGTTGATTGGGAATCTTCAAATATTAGAGCATGATCATTTAATGACTCTTCACTTTCTAATATATTAACTAAATTAGTATTGCAGTAGGGAAGCTGTTCAAATACTAATTTATAAAGAATTGATTTATACGCAGAACAATACTGAGTATTTATAACTCCTAAATAATTTTAATGTTTAATTTTAATTAAGTTAGTATAATAAATAAAATAATAATAATATGTAAAATAATAAAAATTAAAAATAAAAAAATGATAAATAAATAAATAATAATAACAAATAATAAATAATAATAAATAAAAAAATAAAAAAATATAACTATATAAATAATAAAAAAATAATAAAAAATTAATAAAAAATTAAATAAAAAAAATTAAATAAAAAAAATTAAATAAAAAAAAATTAAATAAAAAAAATTAAATAAAAAAATTTAAATTAAAAAAATAAATAAATAAAAAATTAAATAAAAATAATTAAATAAAAAAAAATAAAAAATTGTATAATGCAATTTGTATGCATCATTTATTAGATCAATAAAATTAAAGCTAATATAAAAATATAATAAAAAATGTATTTTTTGTAAATTAAGATTTTATATAAGGGTATCTACATTCTAATGACACTAATAAAATTTAAAAAAAAATAAAGTAAAAAAATTAAAAAAAAAATAAGCAAAAATTCAAAAAAAAATAAACCAAAAAATAATAAAAAGAAAAAAAAACACACAAATAACAACTTTTAATTCTATACTCCAGTTAGTTCAGCCTATCTACTCCATCCAGGATCCTAATTTAGATTGGAGAATACTATTTTCTTTTTTTACCAATTCTTGACAGCATGGGTTTCTTGATCTACCATTTACCAATTTAATAGTTGGCCAGAGACTTAAAGTCTCTTTAATAACTCTTCCAACAAACTCACCACCATTATCAGAATGTAATACAATAGGAGGACCATATATCATACAGAAGTTAAGTAAACATGCTGCTACTTCTTCTGCTGACTTAGATGAAGAGAGTTCTGCATATGAAAGTCTTGAAAAATGATCCCTGATATGAAAAATGTATTTATATATTCTATCAGGCATTGATGTCAAATCAATAATATCTATCTACAAATAAATATTTTATAAAAAAAAAAAAAAAAAAAGATATGCTATCACTTTTACCTGAATATGTTGCAAAAATCCTTCTGAAATAATTAGTTGGATAGGTGAAATTTTTATAAAGGCACATCTTGTAATGCAAATTCTGCATTCGCGAATGGCATCATCAGCTATCTTTTGTGGAATAAAACAATACCGCATACGAGTCTTATTATGTTATTAAAAAAATAAGTATAATAATAATAATAATAATAATAATAATAAAACCTTTCGCCAGGTATTGTCTTGACCAGCATGCTCCGTTGCTTGATGTGCGCCACAAATTATTTCATAAAATTTTCAATGGGACAAACTTGTGTTCCCAGATTATTTCCGCTTGACTTAATGATATGAAGTTCTTCGCTCATACCAACATAAAGAATTTTAAAATTATGAGTCACCCAAAATTTAAAATTTGGGTTTTGTAAATCGTTTGGATTTTTAAGTACGTTTAAACATTGATTATATTTATTTCGATCCATTAAACTACGTTTGTTTTTCCTTTGACGAACAAAAGTTTCTAATATTCGGTCAAAGGTTTCACGCACCAGAAAGTTGTATCGTTCCATTTTTAAAAATTAATATCGAAAATTAAGAAAGACAGAAAGATTTATTTAAATTATACATTCAAAAGCTTTATTATTTTTTTTTCTTTTGCATTATTAATTAATTAGACATACGTAATACATTTAGCATAATAAATTGATAATTCTGAGTTCGAAGTTTTATTAAATTTTGTGATTAACGTTTGGGTGTGACCAATCATTACATGTGACAAATAAACACCAACTAAATATTTAAATAAATATATTTAGTCGGTGTTTATTTGTCACACCCACTGATTGGTCACACCCCAGCGAAAAAATGCTTCGTACAGATGCATTGAGAATCGACACAAATCAATTCTAAATCGGTGAAAATTTAAAAATGACGTGGTCAATTCCAAATTGATCTAAATTGTGAAACGACGCAGAACATATATACATAAATTTGTTTCTGTGTAACCATGATAAACTTTTGGAGCCGACTGTATCTGATTTTAGCCTATCCCTCTTTTAGTGACGGTAACGATCTTACTGAATCTAGGAGTCCAAACGTAGGAATGTGGAAATGCGTGCATACGTACGTACGTACAGTACAATATATCGAATAAATACGAGAAATCGAATAAATGTGATAATAAATGCGATAAATTCTATAAATTCGATAAATTCTATAAACTCGATAATTCGAACTTCCTCCATACTAACTAATTAAACCTGAGCAACCTCAGCATACGATATGAGCAGTCTGCTAAATATAATACAGTATACATCCGACTCTCCATATCTACAAAATTTATTTCAAGCCACAATTTTCCTTTACAACGTAAGAACATATGTATTAATTTTTTTTTTTTTTGATTTATCACAAATAAAAACAAACAAGATTTACCACAGTCAAAAACAGAAACTTTGGTGAACAACTTAAAACCAAAGAAGGTTCTTTTTGAAAATTCCTTTTTAAAAAATTTGCAGCATTTATAAAAGCGGCAATCACAATAACAATTTCCTAAATCTTTACTGCAAGACCATAAGTATAAGGAATACGTTACACGATTTATTAAAAATCTTTCTTTGCGGCTTAAATTAAAACAGGAGTAAAGTTGTTTTATGATTTATTCCGCTTCATTGTATAATGAAATATGTGCTTCGCAAGAAATCTTAAAAGAATTTTTAATAGACTATATAGACTATATAGACTATATAACAAATTTCTTTATTCGGATTCCCTCCTGACGTATGATGTAATAGAGTTGGTAAGTACGTACGTACGTACTTCAATTTGAAGTGCATTATGCTTTTTTTAGATATGTATTTAGTAATTAATATTGTACGAAATTAAACTAATTTTTGATTGTACGCATAGTTAGCATAAACTCATAAAATTCAATTTTTATAACTTATTTGAGGTTAGGGTTAGGGTAGGTATTGGTTTGATCCTGTTTTGTGTTAGAATAGAACAGCTTATAGGAAAAATATCTTTGTTTAAGAGATTTTTTCTTCTACAGAATGTATGTACTATCATGATTTCCAAATTTTGCGTCTCGTACTGTACTGCCTTGCTCTCACTACGTATACAGTACGTATCAATACACTTTTTTTTTTCTTTTTTTTACTATTACGTACATACGTAGTAACGCCAAAAATACCGATTTTGACAATTCAAACATTGAACTTTGGATACTTTTGTCATCACATGTTTGCATGTAGTTTAAGCGGATAAACCAGTTCTGCGACTTATAATTTAATTATGTGAGATTCAATGATAAGGTTTGTGATGTGCATGATAAGAGTCGTTATGTGGGTAGATTACTATTAGGATGCTGTCAATAACCAACTTTTTGGCTATTATTACATAAGCTGCCTATTTAGTAATAATATATTACGCCATAACGATAATTCCACCATCCAACTTTTTACCTATTAGTAATAGCATGTTACGCCATAATCCCACCCATAGAAAGTTACCATCTAAAGCCTTGTAATATTTTATGTGTGTGTTATGTGGTTTTTAATTTAAACAATTTAAGAACCACCTGACTATTAGGCCTTTTTCAATGCATTGAATAATTTAACTCTATCATTTGGACAAACGTAAAGCAAGGATATTGTTTTATTAATATTTTTCATCTTTTATGAATTTTTATTCAAAATCTAGAAATAGTTGCTTAAGAAAAATTCTTTATTTTTCACGTGGTTAATTCAATGGTTCATAATATTGTAAATAGTCATTATATATTATCTATACATTATCGTCGTAGTTTCTATATACTAGTACTAGCTATTTTTAAATCGAGAAAAACGTAATGTTATTGAAAATTGATTATTTTATAATGAAACAGAATTTACGATTATTCTGCAAAAACGATTGAAAAAAAAACGGAAGAGTAAAATCGATACTCGGATTCTCTTATAAAAAAAATGTCGCAATATATATATATATGAAGTGAATGATGATGGTTTGCAAACCTCGTATATTTACATGTAATAAAGTCGACTTAATTAAAAACATATTTTGTTTAAATATAAATATGCGTATTATGTGTAGCATAAGGAATACGGGGAGGAAATGATATCATAAGGATTATATGAACAGAAAAAGTAAGCACTTAGTTAGGATAAATGTTGTCAGTAAGGGTAAGGGATCGATGTAATGGTGTCAATATGTGATTGTGAACTATCATCTTTTGGATCATCTTTTGGAAAAATAGATGGTAACACCGAGTAATTCGGTTGTTCAAAATGATCATAAGCCCAAGGAATTGACATATCTGTATGCTCCATTGTTATATATTCTGTAGAGAGAGCGTACATATTGTCATTGGTTTGTGTTCCAAGTAACATATTTCGAAATTGATTCGAATCTGTGACCTCCACTTTATGATCAGAAAAATTGCTTAATTTAGGGTAATAATAGTATTCTGGATATGTTACCATAGAATTTTCTTGTTTTTTATCTGTCGAATTTTGCCAATGAAATTTGCGCTCTTCCGGTTCCTTTTGTAAGAAATTTGCATGAATTCCTGACATCTCAGCATTTATAACATCACCATGTTGGCATGTAATTTTTTCTGGTTGTTTTGATCGCTTATATAAAAGAAAAGAATTCAGAGGTCGCTGAATTCTTTTTTTTTGATGCAAAGGAACCTTTATGACTTGATTATTTTTTGTTGGTTTATTCTTAGAGGGCTGTGGATTAACCTTCATTGGCTCCAAGAATGATGTAAAAATAAATTTATCTTGGGTGCGTATACTGCTGTTTTCCAAAGATGATGTAGAATCAATAGTAAGCTGGGAAGACGACGTCCTATTTGACTTAGAAAATGAGGGTGTGGGAACATCAAACATTAAGAGGCCACAGTATTTTTTTCGGGCATTTTCATCCATTATTTCTTATGACGCCATAGTGAAATAGCATTCATCTTTTTATAACAATGTTTTCTAACATGTGCACGTGTTGAGAGTTTTCTGCTAATTTATATTCGGTCTATTCAGTCTACTCAATCTATTCAATCTATTCAGTATGATTTTATTAGCAGACATAATACCCTCAGCCGAATTTTCGGCTATTTCCAATCAGTAATGTATATGGTATCAATTCTATCAGTATTAAAAAAAAAAAAAAAAAGCAACAGATTCATGACGATAATCGTTCTGAATTGTTTACTTCTTCTTTTGGAAAGTATTCTTTTTAAAACTGCACGTATTCATTACACTTTGTCTTCGTTCGCGTGCAAAGGATTTCTTCCAAAGTGGACAATTGCTTTATGCATATCATTTTTATGGCAACTTTTTAAACGTTCTATTTGCAACCTCCTATATATCACAAGGTTTAAGTAGTGCATTAATATAATGTTCGGTTAGAATTTGTAACGGCTTTATTTCATAGGTAAAAAAAACTCCGATTTTGACATATGAAAAATAACCCCGATTTTGCATTTTATTCAATATTCTAAATTTATCCTTACCTCTCACCAAAATTTTTAAAATAAAAGTTTCTTTTACAATAGTTATAAAAAGAAGTGCTGCAAAAAAATTATGATATTGCATATTTTTAATGAATACTGATTTCTTTTTAAATTTGATATCGGATTAAATTTATTGTATAGTCTGTAAATATATAGAGATGATCAACCTTTGACCCGAATAGGCTAGCACCTACATTGATGCATTTATTCTAGTTATTTTTTATGCGCAACTTAGAAATAACATACATGACTTCGAATGTGCTTCCTGAAATATCACGCATATCTGAATCAATGTACATATAATATCCCAATTATTTTTACAATTTATATTATGCACAACCTAGAAATGACTTACATGACTTCGAAAGTGCTTCCTGAAATATCACGCATATCTGAATCAATGTACATATAAATATCTTCCTGTGTTGGATCATCAACCTTTTGTTCTCCTATAGGAAATACTTTTTGGGAACTGGCAT
This sequence comes from Cetraspora pellucida, assembly GCA_910591915.1. NCBI lineage: Eukaryota > Fungi > Glomeromycota > Glomeromycetes > Diversisporales > Gigasporaceae > Cetraspora > Cetraspora pellucida. The sequence goes on from CAJVQA010011599.1 coordinate 9,141, forward strand.
TTTCACACTCATTTCCACACCTTTGGAACCATACTCATATTTTTTCGTATTAATATTCTATTACTGTCATCTTGGTGCATACACAAATAATTTGCTCCTTTAAATATTAGAAACTGACTTTAAATTTAAAATCAGAAATGAATTTATAGATGATTAAATTCATATCATATACTGTGTAACAATTAAAATCTAATGATTGCCATAAACGATTTTGATACATGTCAATTATAATTGATTATTGTAGGTTGAATAGTTTATGGATTAATGAAAACATAAAATGGGAGTTATACCGCGCTGAGACCCTGACTTTACATGTCCCATTATTTAATTTCATATACGTATATATCATGTGGCAGGAAAGAAGAGAAGAAACTAAATTCTCGTATCATGTGATATAAAATGATTGGTTTATGGTTTTCAACATTTTAATTTCAGCCGGGTTATCATTATTTTGTTCTTAATTCCGGTCAAATCGTAATAAATCAAATTTTTATCCATTTCAATCGAAATTTTTGCTTTTAATTGAATGCTTTTTCCGTATCCCTGCGTTCATGACATGTCACGACAGTGGATTTTTTTTTCATACTATTATATGTGAATGTTCAGAGAGCAAGTTACAAGAGAGCCCATCCACCCTATGAAAAAATATATACAAAAATAATAAAAAAAATTACAAATAATATACTGAATATAATATACATATACTAAATAATAAGTTTATATAATAAATTAATGCTAAATTATTATACTGAGTAGATATGGAATCATTGTCGATACAGAATAAATGTTGAATAGTTATACTGAGTAGGTACAGAACCATATTTGATACAAAATAAATGCTAAATAGTTATACTGAGTAGGTACAGAACTATATTCAATACAGAATGAATGCTGAATAGTTATACTGAATAGGTACAGAACTATTTTCAATATACAATGAATGCTGAATAGTTATACTAAGTAGATATGGAACCATTTTTGATACAGAATGAATGCTGAATAGTTATACTGAGTAAATACAAAAATAAAATTAATTATAACATGTTAAAGAATACTTGAAATCAAGTAGTTGTTATATAATTATAATTATATACAAAATAAGAAATTACTATATATTAAATAAATATATTAAAAATATTTAAATTTATTTTAAACTTATATTATTTTTATTATCTAATATATAGTATTCATTATTAACTTTAAAGAACCCTACACATCTTTTAATAGCTCATACATCAATAAATTCTTTATGACCAAAATACCAAAATTTTTTAATTTCAAATTTATGTGTTTTTTTATTAGAAATATTAGTCCATTTAATATATATAAGCATTACACTTGCATTATTATATTCATGAACAAAATACATAAAACTCTACCAAAAAACTGCTTAATTATAAGTCTTTTAGTTTTTTGATTTTGAGTAGATACTTTTAATTCATACTATAAAATATTAAAATAATACTTAAATATA
>CAJVQA010011600.1:0-10614 GCA_910591915.1 Cetraspora pellucida
TTTTGAAAAATTTCTTCAAGTTTGTTTGAACAGTCATTTGGTTTAAAGATTTCTGTGATAGTTGAATTTGATATATTAATGGTAGGGTGGCTTTGGGGAATTCGTAAGAGATGTTTAATTGCTGTTGAATAGATAAGATCTAGGTAATTAGCATTAAACTTGAGTTTGGAGGTTTTTCTTCCTAGGAAGTTAGTACAAATAGTTGCCGAAATGTTGATTGTGCATGTTTGATTAATTCTGTTTGAGTTAAGGTGACATCCAGTACATGATGTGCAGTTTAATTCTGGAAGAGGGTAGTAGTGGTTGTGTTCTAAATTAATATTAGTATTCCAATGTGATATAGAAAACTGATTTGTGATTGGGAGATATTTGCGAATTTTGCCAATAATGATCTCATCATTATCACTATTGTAAATGAGTAACCAAGGTTTGAGTTTTTTCTTGATTGGTAAAGTGTTGTATGCAAAGACATTAATTCCGAGGGGTTGGAAGTAGTTGTATACTTATCTAAATAGTTCAATATAGATATGTTTGTATAAAACATGTACTCAACATAAGTATTAATAAAAAGCTTGAACCAAAGAGATTATCTTAATACTGAAAAAAAAAGTTTAATTTTTTTTGAAAAAAATTGACCAATTTTGAGATTTTTTTAAACAATATGTAATTAAAAATTAATTTTTTTATAAATATATTATTATAATGCTTATATTAATTATAAGAATATAATTAATATAATCAATATAAATATTATAATTATTATAAACATGGTTAATTTAATTATAATAAAAGTTCTTTTTAACTAAAAGAACATAACTTGTAACTAAATAACAAAAATTTTATAATAAAATTGATTACTTACAAATCATGTGTTTCAGACTAATAATAGAAAAACTTTCATATAATTAGTTGTTTAAATTATTTAATTTTACATTAATTTTACATTTAAAGTACTTTTTTAAAAAAGTAAAACCATAAAGAATAAACCAATAAGAAATATATAAAAAGTTTTATCAAAATTGCAGAACTTCACTATTAAAAATAATCAAAATATCTTTTTGTTTTAAAGAAGTTAACATAATGGTAACTTTTTAAAAATAAATAGAATTAGGTTATTACCATGCTAACTTCTCCAAAACCAAAAGAAATTTTGATTATTTTTAATATTAGACTTTTACAACCTTGTTAAAACTTTCTATATACTTTTTTGTTTATTTTTTACAGATTTATTTTTTTTAAAAAAGGATTTAAACTGTATAAATTATGTAAAATTAAATTGATTTAAGCAACAAATAATACAAAAGTCTTCCTATAAGGGTAATGATAAGAAATTTTATTATTAAACATAGAATCGATTTAATCTAGATCTAATTATCATGGAACGATACATAGGTTTTAAGGATAGGTACATAAAAAAACATTCTGATTTACAATTAAATGTAAAGTATTGTAACGAATAATTTTTTCCTGTCTCTTCTTCTGTATTTTCTAATCAAGTAAGTTGTTACATACCATTCATAATTGTATCATTATAGTCATAGCAATTATACCTTTCTAGTATTAGGCATTCTTATATATTCAAAATGGCTTAATCCATCTGAATCATCCTGAGAGCATAACCTCCTTAATGGTCGCATAGATGTAACCACTGGAGTGTATATGCTCTTGTAAAAACTTGATAGAAAGGGTTACCTGTGAGAAAGCATGTGTAGTTCAGAGTTATAACAAGTTGTTATAATCATAATGTAGACTTCATAAGAAATGAAAATGTATTCAAGAATCAAGCATTCAAAAACAGTGAGCAGATTAGTAAAGCAACAAATGGTTTAATTATTAAGTGTATGCTTTAAAAATAGATACCTTTGAATTATTGAACTAGGACAGCTAAAATGGACGAATTAAATATGAAAATGTAATAAATTCCTGGTTTAAAGTAATTCAATAATAGCTGAAAATTTTATATTTAACAGAGCAAATCGGTATAACCACAAGCCCGATTTATCAAAATCAAGCGAAGCAGAAAATTTATATGATATAAATTATTCAAAAATCTATAACGCTAATACAGTCAGAACAGAAAACAAAAATAGGTAAAAACAAGAACAATTTTATGTATCTATCTATCACGGCCATGATAATATGTAGATAGATAAATTATTTTATCATGTATAAAATGTATAAATATAGAGATCGAGATCTCAAGATGAAGTCACAAGATTCGAGCAACCAATCGGATAAAAAGAGACACCCACTTAACTCTCTCGTAAACCATACTCTTCGTATTTCATACTCCATTCCTGGTATATCTTCAAGATACAGATAACCGTAACTGCATTTTTTCAGAATATTCGAGTAATTTTTTGCGTATTACATGTTATTGACAATCTCTAATGACATTCGCTCTATATAATTTCCTGATGTTATCGAAAATCAAATATTTCCTAATTTATTAACATCATAAAGGGGAGTATGTAAATACCTTATTGAAGTCGATAATTTTGATTTAATGTGCTACGTATGTACTTGATTATACATTACACCAATCTGTAATGAATCTCTTGTAGTATGGGTAACACCTATTCTAAATCAATTAACACATCGACATTTTAAAAATTGTCAACCTCATATCTAGTTAGGAAATATTTGATTTCACTATTTATAAACAGGAGGAACTGTTAATGTTACACGAAGTGAGGGATTATATCCATCACACTTGAAGTTACCAATGTGAACGACTGGGTGAGTGATTTTATTATTGATTAACTACATCGTGTGAATGATTAATGTGTAACATTGACGGTTCCTCCAGTCCTATTTATACGTATGTGATTTTAGATTTTTTGTACTGTACCATCAAAGTTCTAATTGTTTTTAACTGCTACCCTATTGAAATATTTTGATTTTAAATGTTTTCTTTTTATCTTAAATACTTCCCCCATAAGAAAAATATTTAATAAAAGGATGAGTTCCTCATTGAAAACCAATAAATCAGTCAAGATTGCTAAGAAGACAGAAGAAGAGGATGTAGTCAAATTTTACAAAATGTTATCGACTGTTATTATCAAAAAAGATGGAAAAAATAAAAATGAACCTATTGAAGCACCTGAAACCGATTCTATCAGCAAAGAAGATAAGGATAAAGACGAATTGATTGAAGCAGATTTTATATATACTACTGATAAGATTCGTCAACATGATCCTTATTTTTTTAAATATTATATTAATGAAAATAACAATCAATTTGGAATCAAAGAATTGTTGCACGAAGCAGAGAATGCTATTAAGGTTTCAGAAATTACGAATGATAATGATGCCATTGCTTTAGTCAATCAAGCTATTAAAGTTGAATATGATATAATTAGAACTTCTATTACAATTAAAGAAGCTTTGAATTGTCTGAAGTTGCGTGATCGAGCAAATATTACTCAAAAAATTCAAGAGATTGATGATTTTAAATGCTTGAATTATAACGGAACTGAATATGCAATTAATTATAATGATAACTCAAATAATTACATTAAATTGAAAATTTTCAATTTAATTCAAAATGTTGTTAAATGGCTTAACTTTAAAATACGTAAGACTCCTCATTTTGAGGAATCTGCTTTAGAATCTATTCGAACTGGAATTGGAATTCAAATTTGTTTGAAAGATTTTAGACTATTAAATGGATTAGAAGACAAAATCCGTGAATTTATTCATCAAAGAAATGATGATTATCATATCATTATATTCCAATTCAGTAATTTCTTATTTTATTATTTGAAAAATATTTTTGAATATGCTATTGGAGAACCAATCAAAGATGGATACGATGAAGATTTTGATCACGAAAATCCTGATAAAGCAACAAATATAAAATGGATTGGATATGCAACTCGGGATAAATATCCTAAAAACAAAAATCATAGCAAGAAAAGACCAGTTCCAGTTAAAGATGGAATTTATTCAATGACCAATAATTATGCATTTAAATTTGAAGAAGATTATATTAAAGATATTCACGAAAAGACGGATAATCTCCCCGAAGAGAATGTTGATATTCAAGAAGAGAACGTTGATATTCAAGGAAAGAAGTTTGATATTTACAAAAAGAGGATTTTATTAATTACTGATTCAAATCATACTTTTAATAGTGATTTTGATGCCTTTAAAATTAATGTCTTGTTTTATGATTTCAAAAACCCTTTTGATTTCTTTTTAAATAATGTTATGGAAAATTTACTTTATACAGTGCGCGACACATAAAGGCTCTAATCACATGACGTTTCCAGTTTTAAAAAACTTCATATCAATATTAAATTAATATATTAGTGGTTTTTTTGCATCTTAATTAACTAAAATTTTTGGATCTTTGTATTTGGATTGGTTAAATTTGAATGAGGCCAAACATGTGTTTTTTTCTTATTTTATCAAATTTGTAATACTATAGCGGTAGTCGATATAATCAATAAACTATTTCATAATTTTTATACATATATGTTGTGTCTCAGACTAACTCTTGCCTCAGAACACCTCGGATTTGGGTGTACGATGCAAGTCAAACTTTTTTACAATTACTGCATGAATATAGATAGCGTAAACAGTAAAACATATAAAATTCAAATTCTAATAACTCTTGAACCAGCAAACCTGCACAAATAAAATTATATCTATTGAGTTCGTTTTAACGTGCTATTTAAAGTAACAACATTTTTTTTTATTGTTGGAGAATAGCGATGGACTCTAAGTGATACCAAAATTCTCGGTTACTATGTAGATTGTAACCATGGCGGCGGACAGAAAATTCGACGTTTTTGATATTTTTATTAAAAATGAATCAATAACGAAAAGTTTGATATTATTTGAATTCTCCACTACTATCAAACAATGAAAAAAAACAAGCGTTGTTACTTTAAAGAGCATGTTAAAATGAACCCAATAGATATAATTTTATTTGTGCAGGCCTGCTTTTTACAATTTGACTTTTATATTTTACCATTTACGTTATCGATATTCATGCAGTAATTATAAAATAGTTCGACTAATGTAATTAGACTTGCATTGTACACCTAATTATTGAAAAAATGCGCGTATTATCTCTTCATGTGTAGACTAAGTGCAAGTAAATTCATTTGTAAAAACTTATATAATATTTTTTAAAAATAAATTTTTAAAAATTTACTAAAATATATTCTTTAAGATTTTATTTTTATTTTTAAAAGATAAATTGTAAAAATTAATTATACTTTAAATAAATTATATTAATTTAAAATTTATTTAATTTATATAAAATATAAATCAATAAATTTATTTTTTTCATCTAGTTCAGACTTCTTATAACTTCAATCAACTACTTTCTACTTAACATCAAACTTCTATTCTTTTTACTTATTTTATAACTTAACTAACAAATCAAATGATCAAATAACTATTCAAACCAATTTTAAAGAAATTCTAACTCTAATTTATATATATAACATCACAATCTTCCAATTAATTTTCTTATTACAATTACAAATATTTTTACTATTATATAAAGTTTAACTTATTCAACAATTTGTTTATATGTTATTTTACTAAAAACAATTAATTGACCTTAATTTTCTTATTACTCAACTTTATACAAACAAACTATACTTCTATTTTAATAGATCAATTAAAAATCTCTAAACTCTTGATATCAAATCTGATATAGAATGAATTTGCAAATATTGGTAATTTCATTAAGCATGATACATCAATTTGATACATTTGAATTAAAATATAATTACACAAACTTTTATATATTAATTTGTAATTAAACTAGATAAATGCATAGCATTGTATGTTCAAAGCAAGTATTAAATTAATTTAATTAATTATTGATCACTGTAAAATGATTGGTCACATATCACATAATGTGGTCAAACATTCCAACAATTTTTTCACTTTATATAAATATATATTGTCCTCTGCTACACTTTGAACAAATAAATGTATTTAATATTTGATGATTTATAGAATATATTTATAAAAAAAAATTATATTAATTTTTAATTATAAATTATTTAAACAAATCTTAAAGTTGGTTAATTTTTTTTAAAAAAATTAAAAATTTAAAATTTTTAATATATTTTTAAATTAACCAATCATAATTAAGTATTTTTTATATTACTATACAAATGCTTTGGTATAACCTTGATATATAAATTTGCAAAATTTCAACAATAATGAATATATAAAAAAAAAGTTATAATAAAAAGAAAATTACCTATTTTTTTTTTTTTTTTTGTTAAAGGCCATACTTGTGATGATACTTTATTGACTTTATATCAGGTTAGCTATTACAACTATTTTTACAGAGATGGGAGTACAGTTAGTCACATATGCAACTTTTGGTTTCCTATTTAAGTAGTCTGCTCTAAGGTTCTACACTAGATGCTGTACCTATAACCTACTAGGAGATTATCTATTTTAAACTCTTTGATCATCTGCCCTGTCATATTGGAATCTTCAACTAACCCCCCATATATATCTAACCAGTATACCATCTGAGCAGTATGATACCTACTCTTTTGTACTGGTTTTCAGACTGTTATATATTTCAGAATGCATTACCTGCCAGTAAGGCACAGGAGGCCCCCTGTTGTTAACTATCTACTTACTTTTAGAACACTAATATAAGCTACCCTTGCAGAGTTCACTCAGACTCCAGTACTGACTTCACAGCATATCCCAAGTATTTTTAGTATACCCCTACTTTGGACCAAGACTCCCAATCCAGATAGCTTGAGAGGACTGTGACCTGTCCTTAGTATATTGAGGTCAGCTCAATATTCTTTTCCTCTGATCTGAAATCCAGCAGCCTAATTGGTGGTATCTCTCATCTGAGCTTCTTGTCTGCTGAATTCTTTATATTGGTATCCATTTCCTAGGTCTAGCCTTTACAGTAGTACTGTCGAAGATCCATGTTACCTTTCTGCTTAGAATTTCCAAGTAGGCTCTGGCTTCTCAGTTTTACAGATTTACATAGCTTGAGGACTTATTTTAGGTTTGCACCACCCAGTAGTAGTTTTATTCCTTTGTGTAACAGGTTACACAGATGCTCCAAACCTGCCAGTCATGCTGGTGTGATCTTAGTTACAGGTATCCTATTCCAACTGATCGACAGAATGATGTCGCTATAATACCGTCTATATATTACATAGGTGATTATCCAAATTTCACTGTAGGTGAGTTTTGAACTCACAACCTACCATTTGAGGGTATGACAACTTATCCACTTCACTAAGTTGCCACACCCTAAAATTACCTATTTAAATTAGTTTATTATATAAAAAATTAGTAATTTTATATAGTAAAATTAATAATACTTATATATAAAAAAGTTAGTAATTGACAAACTCTTTTTGCAAATCCATTGCACAAAAATTAACTAAAAAATCTGTTCATCAAAAAACACTTATAACTATTTATTTTACTAAGACAACCTGTTCTGTTGTCTTAAGTAAACTTGTTTAACTCTATATTTTATATATATTCTGCAAATATCATATTTTTAGCTTTTAAACTCATTAAAAAAACTGTACTAACAGCCTTTGACCCCAGATTAACAATTAATTTTTTTTCACAGTTTCTACTATAATAATATATCTTTTACTCTTAATTAAAGTTGTAATACACATTTGTCTAATCAAAACAAGCTCTAAACAAAGAATTTTGACCTAATATTGGCTGAATTACAATAAAATTTCTCTTTTACTCTCTTGTAAAACTTTTTCTTTTTTCTATTTTTGTTCTTATCTGACTCCTTTTTTCCTTACACATTTTTTATATAATTATACTATTATTTCCCAATCCACATTTTATTAATTTACATAAAAATTTTCTGTAACCTATCTATAAATAGAAATTCATTTAACACAATTTAATTATTTCTATATTTGATTCTTATTAATTATATACAATAATTTGTATTGCAAATCTTATTTGTATATAGTATCTGAGTCACATCAGTGATCCCAATCATTCTAATTACACTCTGTGTTATTCCAGTGACTTCTTAACTATACAACCTCTGTTTTTAATCACTACTCTTACAAATTAATTATTTGATCACAATTTTAATTTAGAAAAATTTTTTAAGTTATTATTATATTACCTATTTACTCATTTATATCTCAAAAATACCTACATTAACCAACCAAAAGTTGGATACAGTAAATCTTGACTATTTTTACCAAAACTTTCCTAACAATTTTGGAATTATTTTCTATAAAGAAGAAAGTGGCAATAATGCTTGCTCAATTCTTTTTAAAGTCAAACTTACTGCTTGTTTAACTAAAGACCTTAGATCTAACAAAATTACTTACTTCTTTCAAGTTTCTTCTTCTACTTCTGTGATTATTTGTCTCTGTGGCAAATATCATACTAAATTTACCTTACCTACCAATACTAATTATATTCAAGCTATTAAACTTATTACAATTTATGTTAATAGCAACTCAAAGAAAAATATAAATAGACCAACTCAACAACTTATAACCAATCTCTTTTTTTTAACTGACAGTATCCCTTCATCTTTTACACCTGACATTCACTACCATACCTGCTCTAAATGTTCTCTTCCAATTGGTGTACTAAAAAAAATGAATGTCACCATCCTAATAAAAAATACGTTACAAAGAATAATAAAGTTTACCATCTTGCTTGTATGACTGCTTCATCTCAACATGAAGCTAGTTCATCTCAGACCAAGAAAAATCTTACACAAACTTTCCAAATTATTCTAAATGAAACTTCTCAAACTACTAATCCTCCTGTTGCCTCTTTTCACCAAAACTCTCAAACTGCTTCTAATCTTATTGATTCTTTCTTCTTTATAACTACTAACACTAATTCTGTTTCTAATCAACCTGTAATTCTTGCTTCTCTTGATAACTCTAACCCAAATTCTAACAATTCTAATAATTCTAATTAATCTAACAATACTTTAAACAAACCCTTTTCTTAATTCTATTCTAGTGTTGCCAAGCCAAAATCTAATCTCACATATGACTGGGTTGCAAATTTTCCTATTACTAAAGAAATACAATCTAATAAAAAACTACAAACTTCGTTTTTGCTTTAACTTTTTATTTTTCTCAAAAAATTCCTCTATGATTTTTATTCTGGCAAGAAAATCAAGCCAGCTACTGCTACTTAACCTGCACTTAAAGGTTCATTCTACTATATTATCCGCATTATGGCCAGGCAACAGTCTGAATTCTTAACTGATCTCATCTATAATAGTAACTCCAATATTGACAAAAGTACTACTATTCTCTTTAATCTTCTCGAATCTATTCTTAAAAATCTTATTCTTAAATTTACAACTATCCTTTTTACCAAATTTAATTACCTTAAAATTTTTGTCTTACTAGTTACTGTTTCTTCATCTACTGCTCACAACCATCTCCAACTTTGTCTCAACCTTACACAGCTTTATCTCTTCTTATCTAATAATTACCAATCAATCAATTATCAAAAATTTGCTAAAGACCTAAAACTTAGACCTAAAAGATTCAAAATTGAATCTTTTATACAAACTACTGATCTTCAACAAAAATATCTTATTATTCAATCTAATGCAAATTTAATATTAAACTTCTTTTTAATGTTCCTAAAACACTTTTTCTTAAAAGATCCTGTATTCTCTCACTTAAAAACTCTCTTGATCATTTTAACTCCTGGTTTGAAACTTACTTTTCATCTTATAGTTAACAATTCTCTTCTAATATTAATAAAGAAAAAGTTTGTACTTCTTTTAGAATTCAATTTTAACAACATTTTATTCTTCAATTATCTAAACATCTTCCTAAATCATATATATTCCAAAAACCTAACTCACTTTATGAACGATGTAAAGAAGCATCTCAAGTTGCTAATTTTTACTGTCTTATTTGTGAAAACAAGTTATGTGAATATCTTGATGATAAAAAACTTCATGACAACACCAAGCTCTTCAATGATATCTTAAACAAATCCTACTCATTATTTCCTTCTCAAGATGATGAAGTATAAATCTACCCAACTCTTAATACTATACTATTCTATAAAAACAAAAAACATGTTGTCTTACTTGATCAACCTATCCCTACCAAAGCTTTGGACAAATTAGCTGACTAAGCTGAAGACTTTGTATGCACACAAAATAAAGTCAAAACCAACCCAAAATGTCATAATTACTACTTTTATTGCTATCTCTCCTTATACTATCAAACTGCTACTGAAAACCACAACATACAGTCTCTCTCTAAGAAGAAGGCAATTAATCTTCTTACAAAAAACATTATTGATACCAATTTCTCATCCAAATTATTATCTATTTTGATATAGTCAAAAATCAAAAATCTATTTACTTACAAATTGTTAAATATTTTAATGATACTGCTTATCTAGCAACTGAAAAATTTTTATTAAAAAAATTCAACCTTGACTTCCAACTAGTTTCAATTCTTGATTCACTTTTTTTACAATCACCTTTTTAAATTCTTTGTCTTTTACAATTAACATTAAAGCAACTACCACCTTATTAAAAGATACAACCATTGTAGTTAATAAGGAGAATGATACAAATAGACAGGTGGGCAAGTCTATTTATGTGAAAGGCCA
>CAJVQA010011601.1:0-10613 GCA_910591915.1 Cetraspora pellucida
ACAAAGGTTACAGATACACAAATCCAACCAATCGACAGAGACAGTTACCATAATACAGACCTTATTTTCCAAAATTCGTTATCCATGGGATTTGAACTCTAGACCTGCCACTTGGGGGTTGACAACCTGACCACTTCACTAGGTCGCCACACCCCTAAGATTATATTATTAATATATAAGTTTTATAAATATTTTTAATAAAATATTTGATAGAAAACTTAACAAGATTTTGTTCTTATTATAAAATATAAAAGTGACCAAAAATTGTTAAGAAGCAAAACATTAAAAAACTCAAGAACTATATTAGAAAACAAGCTTCAATCTTTAATAAAAAAGAGAGAACAACAAAAATTAAACTTAGTTAAAAAACAAAAGCATAAAAGGAATTATATAGAGATAGCAAAAAGTAGAGAAAAAGTGCCTTTAACAAAAAATAGAAATTTTACAAAAAACTGGTAAATTGCTATAACCTTGTCTCATAAATTCTCTAAGTTATACAAAACACAATAGAATGAGTAAAATAAACAAACAAATATGTACATCAAACTAGCCAAATCCAGATAGAATATATTATTTAAAAATATATAAAAAACAACTGTATAATATAAATAAAAGTTTACTAGAAAAGTATAGAGAAAGCCTTAATACAATTTTTATAAGAAGAGCATATTAGACAATAAACAATATGTATAATAAAATCTTTTTTAATGAAGCAAGTAAAACATATGCAATACCTAATAAAGAGAATAATATTATTACATCATTTACAAAATAAGATTCAAATAAAGTAGCCCTTTTGTGAATAACAAAAGAAATAATAGAAAAAGTAGAAAAAGAACAATTAGAAAAAAACTTGAGAGATGCAAATCACTAACTCTTTCTGACAATCACTTGTACCAAATTTCTACTGCAAACATTTGACTCTTACTCAATATTTTATTAAATAAACTGCTTTTGGACATCTAAATAAAATTGTTCTTAACACAATTTTATATTTAGGCAGCCAAGTTTTATATCTTTAAGTTTCTTTTTAACAGAAATATATTTAACAAACTAAAAAATACTTCTATTCAAATTATCTCAAAATTTTATTAGGTTAACTTCTTTGAAGACTTAGAACAAACTAAAAGAGCTTATTGTCAGCTTCATTTTAATATATAAATTATTAAAAATAGCCTAAAATTGACTGATTTATTAAAAAATTCTTTTAAACTCATTTGCAAAACTTTGTATTTTATTTTTACAATTTTTTTTTATTTTTTTGAAAGGGCTGTCTCTGGTCTATTCTATCCAAACCTACCCAAACAGGATTACAAATCAATATTACACTATCTGAACTAATCTGTACTGTTTACAAATTTGTATTCTTATAATTTTACACAATTTTTTTGTTCAGCACCAATCTTGACTTACAGATCTGCAAGTGTTATATACTTTGTGTAATACTTATTTGGCACATTCTGTATTTGTCACATCCTCTTATCTGTCACATCCTATTATCTGTTATACTCTTATTTGTTACATCTCTTATTTGTCATACCCATATATCTTTCAGATCGCCTCATATCTATGATCTTTATAATCTATTTTTTTTTTTTAAAAAAAAAAAGAAAGTTCTATCCTCTATTTCTTTATTAATTAGTCAAATTACATATATAAGATACATGTTGAAGAAACTAAACTAGAAGAGATGGAAGTAAGAGCTACTTTACTCTTGACCTATTCTTTGCTAGAATGGTCAGTAAACCTCTAGTCTTTGATAAGATAATAAAGAGAAGATTGTTCATTAGTAATAAAATATTGTATTTTTTTATTTAATACTAATATCAGAATCAGTTTAGTTTTAGCTAATGTTGGAGGCTGTAGAGATAATGGATTTGAAAAAACTGAATTATGTTGTATTGCTTTTGAGGTAAGCCAAAGCTCTTTATATATTGTAGTAATAATGTTGTGATGTATGAAAAAAACATATTTATTTTTTTGTTTATTGTTTTCAAAAAGTGCCAGTGTCTCAGTAGTTATTAGTCCTAATGATATATGCTTATTGATGTGATTTGAAATGAAGACTTGAGTAAATCTATATATTTTATAACATAGTATTTTTAAGTCATTTGATGTTTTCTGTACTGTATCTTTTATCAAGATTACCAGACTTGTGTAGTTTTAGAAGCAAGTTAAGAAGTGTATTATATCTTCTAATGCACTATAGCACTTTGAACAGAGATAGTTTGGATGTTTGATAGCATTCCTCTAGTGAAGCAAGAAATGGGTAGGTAGTTCTTCTGATAGTGGTTTTATTTTAAAGCTTTTTAGTGCTGAAGAAAAAGAATCAGTCAATAAGGTAAGAGGTTTTTCTCTATATGATATGTATTGCAGAGATAGTGATTAGTTGATTTTGTTTTGCAGAATATGCCAGTATTGGATTTGCTGCTAGTTGAACCAAGCCATTTTGTTTGTAATTTGATGAATTTGTTTCAGAGTAGTTTTTAGTAGATATGTATAGGAGTTGCCAAGAAGCTTTGGGATGAAGTAATTATATAGAAATTTTTGTGATATAGAATTTAATAGAAAAATATTGTTTTGTGCTTATGAAATTTTGAGGTCTTTATTCAATGTAATTGTTAGAATTTGATTATATGTTATTGCTTTTAATATCAAAAGAAAGTAGGCATGTTGCTGTTTATCTAAGCTAGGGTAGTTATGTGATTGGACTGATTATATAAAAGTGATTATATTTACAAGTAATGAGTTGTTAGTAAATATGTTTATGTTGGCATTTGGATTTATTGTAGTAAGCACAAAGATTAACAAGGTTAATAAAGTGTTTAAATGAGAGGGCCAACAGTTGGTATAATAACTAAATAAAGTATTGAGATACTAAAAGCTATAACTTGCAATTATATAAAAATAATTCTCTATTTTGTGTTGTCCACTTGTTATGTATAATGTTATTGTTTTTTTGTTAAAGTTATTTTCTGTTATTGTGTTTTAAAGTGGTATTGGAGGGTTATTAAATGAACATAAAGGTCTAGCTAAGACCATATGCATTTTATGTTTTTGAGATTAATTTGCTACTGATATGTTTAAATTTAATGCCTTTTTAAAATCATTAAGATTAGTATGGATTCTTTTTTTGCAGTCTAGTTGAAGATTATAAATTGGTTCTGTAGTATTAAAGTAGCAGTATTTAGAACTGTATAACCTGTTTTTTAAAGTGCATTCTTGGCAGGCTATTAGTGTATTATCCAAATATAAGATGTAATATCAGATTTTAGAGTGTTCCTTAAGTGGATTGTGAATTTTTCTACAAATTAAGTTTTTTGTGATTATCTAGTTTTTCTTGCTAGGTGTTCAATTGGTTATGATATAAGAGTTTAATTTTGAAAGTGTTAAAGATGAGTTTGCAAAGATAGTTATCAGGTCTTGCATTATAGAGAACTAATAAGGACATTGTCCTCAGAGTATCTTTTTAATATTGTAATGAAAGTTATTCTATATTATTAGTTCTGTGTTAGTTAAATTTAGAAATTGTTCAATGCTTGTAATGTTGTAGTTGTTTAAATTTTTTTTAAGGTAAGAGGCTCTAAGATGGTTTTTGAGAAGTTGATTTATAAACATTCTAATAAATCTCTTTAGATATAGCTAGTTATTACTATTTTATATAGTTTGCAGCCCTAATATGTACAATGCTATTATTATTTGGCAGGTTTGTGTATTTATTTGTGATAATGAAAATACTGAAAGTTGTTCTAGGATTGACATATTTGTCAGTGCTGCATTTTGCAGTTGTTGTAATTATATTTTTAGAAAAGAAGTGTCAAAGTTAAAATGATTTAGGTTTTTTTGAAATGTTGTAACTAGTGCTGATGTTTGGACTTGTTTTAGATCTACTAGTATATAAATGTCTGGATTAAATAAGAAGGAATTTGAAACATCTTATGCTAGTCTTGCTTTGTGTTTGATTAGTTGAGTGCAAGCTCTGTTAAATAAGCCTAGTTGAGAAGAGAAAAGAAATGAGGAGTATAAATGATAAAGAAGACATGAAATAATAATATTATTTATAATATAAATTGCTTGTTTTTCTGTTATGTTAGCAAATTGTAAATTTTTTTAAGTTAATTGTAGTTTTAGTTATTATTTCTTTTTGTACTAGTATTGGTTTTTTGCTAATTGAGAACCATTCTTCCAGATATTTAAATGGTGCCCTATTGTTAATTGCTATTAATTTTTCTTTATCAAAAAGTATAGTATTTTCTGTGTCTAATAAGTTTGTAACTAAAGTGAACTTTAATAGATTGACTTTTATATTAGCAAATTTGTAGAATGAGGAGATAGTATGTAAAATATTAGTAAGTGAGGTTTTGTTTGATGCAATCCATATGAAATCATCCATATAGGCCATGACTGAAGTATATATCTTTTTTGTACTTGAAGAAAGAATTTTACTAAGATATTCTTGCTGTTTTTTATATATTTGTGATATTAATAGGTCATAGTATATTTTTCAAAAAAGAGAAGAAATTGTCTCTCCTTGGTTAATACCATCTTCTATCAGGTATGGTGCAGTTAGACCTAGAGTTATAATTACTCTGTTGGTTCGATGTGAGAGCAGATATGTTAATAGGTTTATTATCTTGTTTGGGATGCATATTCTTTTGAGTGCCTTGCATAAAATAGATATATGGATTGAGGCAAAGGCTTTTGACATATCTTGAGAAAGAATTTATATTTCTTTTTTGTTTGTAACTGCATCTTCTAGAATTTGTGTAAGTTGTGAAATTGGCTGTAATTTAGATTGATGAAAAAAAGCTACAAAGTTATAAGAAGACAGCACTTAATTACACATTAAGATATTTGTTAGTTGGGTTGTTAGAATTTTTGTAAAAATTTTTCTTGTGTAATCAATTAATGTGATAAGGTAAATAGAGTTAAGTTTATAGTTGTAAGTTTGTTTCTTTGGAATTGGTTAGATATTAGCTTTTAGCTACTGGTCAAGAATGATTTCTTGTATTAATCAGTTGTTAAGTATAGTTAAAAGATAGAAGAGAGCTGATAAAAATAAATGTTAAAGAACTTCATTTGAGATTTCTAGTGGTCTGATTGCTTTCATTTTAGGCATCACTTTTATTGTTTATTTAAGCTCCATCATTGTAATAAAATTAAGAAGATTGTCATAGATGTTGTTTTTAATATTGTTAAGTAAAAAATATGTTGTTTCTTATTCTTTTCAGTTGTCATTATTGGCAGGATTGTTTTTTGTTCAGTTTTTGAAATGTAAGCATGTAGCTTCTTTGATTTTATTTTTGTCAGTAATTATTTTGTCTGATGAAATAATTTTTTAAAACTAACTGGTTCTGCTCTTCTTTTTAAAATGCTATCTAATATCTGACTTGTATTATCTTTAAAGTCTAAGTATTTTCTGTTTGTATAAAATTTAATTCATTTACTTTGTTCTTGCTTTTTTTCAAAATTACATGCTTGCCAAATTGTGTAATTATGTTCTTTTATTAGTACTATTATGTTAGAGACTGAGGAGCTTAATTGTGCTTGTGTGATTAATAGAATGTCAATTTCTGCCAGAGTAGCAGCTTTGGACAGATGATGATTGGTTTTTGTTAGACTGTTTAGTAGATTGTTAAAAAGATAGTGTAAATATTTGTTAATATGTTTTAAGGCTGCATGAAGTTTGGTTGCTTTTAAAAAAAGTGCAAAAAAGAGTTTTGGAGCTATAAAGGTATATGGAATATGTTTGTTTATCATTTTTTTAACTTTTGCTAACCAAAAGTTTCAGATTCTGTTTATTTCTTCTTTGCTCATATCTTCTAAAAGAATAGTTTATGCATTGAAGAGAGTATTTATTGAGTTTTCAAAATTATTCCAAGTCTCTTGTGTTATTTTTTTGTATAAGTATATTTTTCTTTTTCTCTTTTTGTTTCTAGGATTTTTTTATGAAATAAAGTTGGTATGCCAAATTATTTATAAGATGCAGTAATCACTATCTGAAATATGCAAAGCATTAATAAGTAATAGGGGTTCAAATGCTAACTGTATGTTAAAGAAAGTCCAGATGTCATCTATTTGACTTATGTTAGTTAGACCATGCCAGTTAGGTGTTTGAATATTGTGAAAGATGAGAAGACTTGTTAAATTTGCAGTATTTAAATAAGTAAAAATTGAAAAATGTTTATTTCTATATTGGTTGGCATTGAAGTTGTCTAATATAATTAAATGCTAGTTTTTGGCTTTGGCTTTTATAATCCAAATAAGTATCTGAGATTGGATATTCTTAAGGAGAGATGGATAGTTTGAGGAGATATAAATTAAGATGATGCAAGTTTTATTGTCATTAGAGAAGAAAAAGTCGATGCAGATTGCTATTCCTAGAAGAGTATTAATTTTGTGAATATATAGTTGTAGTTGATTACAGACTATTAGTGCAGTTTCCAAACTGAATTTACACTGGTTTAGTTTGTATGATATAAAGTTTGAGGTATAGATTTTGTATAAAGAGTTAGTTAGTGATTTTGTTGTTGATTTCTTTAGTTTAGTTTCAGTAATTGAGATTATATGCAGATTAGATTCTACACAGTATTCAATCTATGTTTGCATTTTCAATATATTATTAATTCCTTTAACATAGTGAGTAGCTATGTTGATTTTTTCATTTAAATTAAATTCAATTAGGTTTAGTTTATTTGATTATTCTTCTGATTGTTGGATAATTATAGCAGTCTCATTGCTATTGATAGATGTGTTTAAGTTGTATTCTGTCATTAAGAAGAAATAGTTTTAAAAATATTCCATTTAGGAGCTAGAAGTGGTAATAGTAAAAGAATCTTATTTGAAATAGTTTTAATAGTAAAGTGTTGATGCAGGAATTCAAGAGTTTTGTTTACTTTTGCTTATTCTGTTATAGAGATTGCTATATGTGTTTCTTTTATGTCTTTTGTTTTTAGATATTCCATAATTGCTAATGAAGTATCAGGAATGATTGGTTTGTTAGATTGTTATTTAGTGCTGGGTGCTGTGTTTTCTCTATTAGTTTGTCAATAGATTCTTCTATCTGTATCCAGATCTCTGAAATTCAATAAAAGTAGTAATTTTCTCTAAGCATTCTTGCTATATCTAATAGCTGTTTTCTCAAGGTTATAGGGATGGTAATGTTGTAATCATTAATTTGTTGTGAATTATCAGGTAACCAGGGTTTATCAGTAGAGTTTGCTGTCATAATGTTTGGTGAAAGTGGGAATAAGAATTTATAAACTGAGAAGATTTGTTTAACAAAGCATTTTGCAATTGTATCTTTTTGAATTAGAAAAGTAAAGATGTCTGAGATTTGTATCTTTTCTATATTTTTTGGAAGTAATGGTTTGGCCTTAAAGTAGTTATTTGAAATATTCTTGAAGTAGTAGTCTTCTCTTAGTCACTATACTAAGTCTGATAGGTCTGTATCTTGGTCTTGCATGTTGATAGGAAAATAAAGTTTGTATTTGCTGCTTAGGTCCTAGTAAGCTAGTAGAAGTAGTTGTCTTAAAAGAGGGAGGTTAAATTAGTTTAATAGAATAGTTGTGCAGTCATACCAATCTTGCAATCTTTTTCTGTAAAATGCTAAGTTTTGTAGTGCACTTTGGCTTGTTATTGGAAATAGGCCCTTTACTGCTAAGTTTAGCTTTGATATCTCTGTTGACAAGAGTTCTAGTTTGATAAAGTATTCTTCTGATAATCAGTTGAAGTAAAAGATTTTGTGTAATAAAATAACAATAGCCTTTGTATATGCATGCTAGCTGATTGGTAATTTGAATGGCAGTATTTGTATGATGTTTTCAGGTATTTTTTTTGGGTTTGCAGAAAGAGGTTTAAGTAGTATTGCAAATGCTGTTTTAATTATTTCTTAAATATCTTTTGTTTTAATAAGTGCTTGTTCTTTCATAA
This sequence comes from Cetraspora pellucida, assembly GCA_910591915.1. Taxonomy (NCBI): domain Eukaryota; kingdom Fungi; phylum Glomeromycota; class Glomeromycetes; order Diversisporales; family Gigasporaceae; genus Cetraspora; species Cetraspora pellucida. The sequence continues at coordinate 7,933 of CAJVQA010011601.1, forward strand.
ATTCTCTATAGTATTTGATTATTTGATAAACTTTCTTAGAAGTTATTTTGTTAAAGTTTTTATTAGTTATAAAATCTATTATAATCTTTTGTCAAAGTTTTTGGTGTATTATATTTTTAGTTGTCTTGTCTGTAATAGTAATTGTGTTTAGGTTTTTGTATATTACTAATGCTTTTTTGAACAATTCTTCATAGCCAGCTTGATGTGAAGATATAAATTTCTTTGTTCAAATAAAGGTAAGGAAAAATGTAGTATCTAAATGTCTAAATTTTGCTTCAATTGCAAGATGAATTGTGTGATTAGTATATTTGGTTTGTAATTTGTGTATTACAAAATTAGTAATTTCTTGTTTATCTTTGAATGATTCTATAATTTTGTCATAATTTTATTTTTTGGCATCAAAGAGTTAAATGCTATCTTTTTTAATATTTGGCTAAATGGTATCTGTTCATAATTAGTTATAATCTTGTTCATCATCAGTTTGCATTCTTTTCTCTATTGTGATGTTTTGTTTTATTACTTAACTATAGGTTTAGGTTCTGGGTCCTGTTTGGTAACTAGCTATTGTATCTACTAATTTTGTTTTCTTTATTGTCATGTATGGCATTTTGGCTAGTTGTTGCTTGGGTATTTTTTACAGATTAAGTAGTTATTTCATTACTATTTTTGGCAGTTGAATCTGTATCTGTCTCTATCAGCATGTTGTTATTGCTATTTATGATAATATGAGACATGCTGTTGTGAGAAATAATTATTTGTTCATTATTGTTGCCTATTATACTTACAGTTGCATTTTTACAACCTGTTGCAACTGGTTTGTTGTTGTTGTCATAAGTGTGAGATAATGTTATTGCATTTTCTGACAGGGGTGTATCTGATTGCCTACTTTTTGTATTATTTTTTGTTCTAGAAAGAAGTATATATTTTCTTTTTGTTGCTTAGTCAGTATAGGTCTTGCCTAGTTTGTTGTTGGCTTTGCCTTTTGGCATCTTACTTGTTGTCTTGTTGTTCATTAGTAATTGTAACTGGACCTGAAAGAAAAATTTGGATGTAAGACCCTGAGGCCATTGTATGTCTTTTTTAGTTGTAGAAATAGTTTTTTTATCTCTTTTTCTCTTAATCTTTATTTACTTGTTGTTGGTGTATCTATATCTCTTTGTTTACTGCCACTATTCAACTTAAAGCAAGCTTTTGCTATATAATTATTTGGTTTTTTTACTTGTTTTATGTTGTATATATTTGATTTTTTATTTTTTTAGTAAATTAGAATCTCTTTCATAAGCTTTTTTATTTTTATCTTTTAAGCAAAAATGCTAACTCTTATCAATGAAGACCCAGATTCCTATGATATTGACTACTATCATGACAAATATAGAGACTATCATAATGTAGAAATGATTAAAGGAAAACTTCAATCTTTACAGGTACTTCTTGCAGATGTCAATCTAACTAATTATAATGTTTCTATTAAAAAATATTACTACTTTAAAGTTTCTCTACAACCTACTATTGCTACATGTCTTTGTAAAGCATATCATACCAGTTTTACTTCTAAATTCTACAGAATTTCTCATTCTACATCTCTGGTCAACCCACACCTCAAACTACATCTATTATGTCTGCAAAACAATTTACAAAAATTACTGATGAATTGTCTGCTTTACCTAATTCTAAACAATAACAACCAGATATCTCTTCAACTAAACCTCATATTTTATTTTCTGCTTTCAAATTAATTCTACTTTAACTACAATTATTGCACACTCTTAACATTACCATAGATGCTTTATATGTGAAATTAAAAACATCCCTTGTGTTGCAACTGAACAAAGCAATCATACTTCAGATTATGCTATTTGTATTATCTTTAAAAATAATTTATTATACAGGCTCTGTGTTCCTGGCTTATTAAATATTAAACTTAAACCTCTTATACAAACTTCACCTTTAACATTTCAACAACAAATAACTACAGCCATAATCAAATCAAAACTAATTAGTCTAAGCACTCAAACTTCCTCTTTTACTTCTCAAAAACAAATTATCTCTTTTCTTACTCTTAAACAAAAAATTATTCTTACTTTTATTAAACTTCAACAAATAAAATCTGCTGACAAAATTCAACTTTTTATTTCTTACTTCTCCAAAAAAAGAAAAAACAACAAATAACAAAAACAAAAGAAAAAAGAAAATCAAAAAGATATTAGTAATAACCTTGACTGGTTTAAAGAATATCCAGTAACTGACTCAATAAAAAATAATACCAAACTTAATAATCCTATTGCTTAATAACTTCTTGCTTTCATTAAACTATACTTTATTGATATCTATTTAGAAAAAATTGTTTAACCAATATCTGACAAAACTTCTGAATCAAAACTTAGTTACAAATATCTAGTTAAAACTTTAGTAAACAAAAAATCTAAATTTTTAACTAATCTTATCTATGAAGCAAATCTCTTAATCAACAGATTAATATCTATTTGATTTAAACTAATTTACTCTACTTTTATTTCTTTTTTTCAAGAATTTACTATAACTCTCCTTTGCAGAAACTTCAAATTTTGCTAAATATATTTATAATATAATTATTTTTTTTTAATATTAATGGTGAGGCCATGCCTTTATCTTTATTGAATATTTAATTGAGATTTTACATAAAGTACAATTCTGCTTTTAAA
>CAJVQA010011602.1:0-10613 GCA_910591915.1 Cetraspora pellucida
AACCAACATATCGGTTTAAGGACGTACGGCTCATAAGAGTACTCCTTCAATTTCTGAACGCTGAAGAGCAAACGCAACTAATTCCATTCAACATTGCTCTTCCAAATCACCAAAGACCATTATTTGAATATACAAGTTATATAGGATCATTTACTGATGACCTATATTGTGGAATCAGAAATTGGCTCTATCATGAAGGGTATGAAATTGAAGGAGATCTTGAAAACACAGTCATTTGCTCTTTGATTTCGATGTTTTTAAGATCTGGTGACAATCTCACACATTTAAGCATAAAAGAAATTAGTGGTAATCAACTAATTTATAAAAATTTTTATAAGAACACTACGATTACCTCTATTGAAATGTGTGAGATAAATAAGGACGACCTTTTAAAGATCCTTAAGAAAAATCTTACTTTGACCTCTTTGAATCTTAAAAATAATCGACTTGGATTTGAAGGGTTTAAAAGATTTTTAGAGGATCTTTACAAAAATCCAGTCCTAGAATCCTTAACCCTTCATGATAATAAAATCGGTAACGACGAAGGAAAATTACTTGCAAATTTTCTTTGCAAGAACACTACGCTGACTTCCTTGAACCTTAGTGGAAGTAATGAGAAGTGGTCATTATCGAACAAGATTGGATCCGATGGAGGAAAAGTATTAGCAGATGTACTATGCAAGAACTATACCCTTAAAGATCTGAATCTTTATGGTAATGAACTTGGATTCGAGGGGATAAAAGCATTAGCATGTGCACTTTGCAAGAACACTACGCTGATTTCGTTAAATGTTGGTCATAATAATCTTGGACCGGAAGGAGGGAAAGCATTAGTTGATGCACTTTGCAAGAATGGCACGCTAACTTCTTTGAATATTGAGGCGAACGATCTTGGACTAGAAGGAGGGAAAGCAATAGTAAATGCACTTTGTAAGAACACCGCATTAACTTTTTTGAATCTAGATTATAATGATGTTGGATCAATTATAGGAAAAGCATTAGCAAATGCACTCTGCAACAATACCACACTAACTTCTTTGAATATTAGTGCTAATAATCTTGGCTTAGAAGGAGAAAAGGATTTAGCAAATGCGCTCTGTAATAATACCACGCTAACCTCTTTGAATCTTGGGGCTAATAATCTTGGTTTGGGAGGAGGAAAAGCATTAGCAAATGCACTTTGTAAGAACACCACGCTAACTTCTTTGGATTTTTGGCAGAATAAATTAGGACCAGAAGGAGGAAAAGCATTAGCGGGTGCGCTTTGTAAGAACTCTACGCTAACTTCTTTGAAACTTCTTCGTAATAATCTTAAAACAGAAGGTGGAAAAGCGTTGGCAGGTGCACTTTGCAAGAACTCTACACTAAAAGATTTAGTTCTTTGTAATAATTACCTTAGTTCAGAAGGTGGAAAAGCATTAGCAAGTGCGCTTTGCAAAAACACTTCATTAATTTCTTTGAGTCTAAGAGGTAATCGCTTTGGCGCAGAAGAAGTAAAAGCATTAGCAGATGCACTTTGCAAGAATAATACGCTGAAATATTTGGACCTTCGCAACAATCACTTGGGTCCAAAAGGCGAAAAAGCATTAAGCAATGCACTTTGCAAAAACTTCACGTTGATGACCTTAATAGTTACTGTTATGAAAAATGATCTTCTTCTTGATGAGGAAATGCGTTAGCGGTTCTTCTTTAGCACTAGCATTAGATGCACTTTACAAAAATATAACGCTGAAATGAAAATTTTATTTTTTTGCTTTATTGAATAAATTATATTGTATCTTACTTAGTATTATTTGCATTAATTCTTAATATAATATATTCAACACCAAATATATATATATATATATAATATACTCATTAAGAAAAGCCACTTATATGTTTACTGCTACCGTAGTTTTTAGATAAAGTCATATTATCGATTTATCGATTACATGTCATATTTATATATGAAAAAAAGACGAGGCTTGGCGTTCTTTAAATTAATGTTTATAAATTAATGGTTTCCTTTTTGAAATTCATTGAATATCTGTTTTGTGACGTGATCTATTCATTTATCCGCATTTTATTATTAAAATCATGTGATAAATTCTCTTGCAGAATTCCTTCCTTCAGTGTATACATCATACTGCTAAATTAGTTGTGGATTTCGATGAAATTTTTTTGGTTTAATTCTATTAATGGGTCGAATTAATGTAAAAAAAAACTTTCATCGGATATGTCAGGTAGCTACAAGAAAATTTCGCTCAGTTTTTTTTTAAAAAAAATCTGTCCTGTCAATTAGTAAATTAAATAATTTTGAACTTTTTAAAACTTTGAGCTACCTGATTATCGCTCTTTTCGATTTCTGAATCCCATGAATTCCACGATTATATTATAGGTAACCACCTTTTATTAGTCATTTTCTGTGAAATTAATTTAACAATCAGTGATTATTCTTATTTATTCCCAGATTTTCTTTTTACGGGCTTCCGTTACTAGCGATATATCATGAATACACAAGCAAAATCAGGCAATTTTTTATTTATTATTTTTTTTTTAATGAACCATGCATTTAACTTCAATAAACTTACCTTATTTTAATTATATGAAATTGTTAAATTGAAATAAATAAAAAAAGATTTATCGAATGTGGATAGGTAATTATTGAGAAATATTGAAAAAATTTAGCTGCAGTTTTTTTTTTTACAGACGCTCAAACTTTGAACGAAGATTTCTCAGCACTCACCTGACCAAATTCGATCAAAATTTTTTTTCAGTATGTAGAATTAAAATTAAAAAAATTGATCGAATTTGGTCATGCGAGTGCTAAGTAATCTTCGTTCAAAGTTTGGGCATCTGTAAAAAAGAAGCTGCGGTCAAATTTTTTTTAAATTTCTGGTCAATATTTCTCAAAAACTACTATCTAATTTGATAAAAAATTTCATCGAATTTGAGTGAACGAGATTACTCAGCACTCACCTGACCAAATTCGATCAAAATTGAGATATTTTAATTTTATAGTTACATAGAATTAAGATAAAAAAAAATTGATCAAATTTGGTCAGATGAGCCCTAAGTAGTAATCTTCGTTCAAATTTTGAGCGTCTGTAAATAAATAAGAATTCCGCAGAAAACGACGAATAAAAAGTAGATACCTATTGTAAATCATGGAATTCACGGGATTCACGGAATTCAAAAAAAAAAAAAAAAAATCTAAGTAAATCGAAAAGGCGATAATTTTGATTGAGTAACTAGATACACTCGGTGATGCTAGAGGGTATGTAATAACCGTAAAATAAAAAACGTGACTTGACAACTGGTTTGATTACAGGTGGTTGTTAGGAGGTTGGTGAGAATTAGGAGCTTTATGTTGATGTCTAAGAAAAATAAATTATTAGTCTTAGCGTTATTACTATATAAAAATAAAAAAAAAGTACGTACATACAAGAACAATTATAATTTAGCACATCGATGTGGTACGTATAGGATAATAGAATATCCAATTATTATAATTCAAATATCAGTTTTAAAAAGAGATTTAATTTAAAATGATAGTCATGCCGATATAGATCAGAGTTGTAGTTCACCTGCCCTAGTGATGCGCAGTATCTCTAGTAAGCGGCTATGTTCGACTTCGACTGGCGACATATCGGATTTATTTTTTGCACATTTTTTTGATTGACTGTACCACGTAAACATGTGACGATCCTTTTAATTTTTCGATATTTTTCCTATCTTCTAGCGAAGATTTCTTAACGACTATGCGATTAAATTTAATAATTTTTTTTTATTTTAATTCTACAAGTTTGTGAAATTGGAATAAACAAAGCTTCATTGAACTTGACTTGTAGTTATCGAGAAAACTTTATTCTAAGTTTTTTAAAACCATTAAAAATCGAAAAATATGGCTACGGTCATGGTTTTTAAATTTTCAATGAAATTTCTCAATGACTGCTAAACAAAATTCGATGAAAATTTTTTTATTTTAACAAGGTTCTTGGATATATTATAAGGAAGTTTTTTTAATTTTAAACATGATTCAATAATATATTAAGAAAGTTTGATTTATAATAAAATTAGTACATGGCTTTGTAATCAAGTTTGATAAACTCTATGCGCATACCTTGTTAAATGCACATTCAGATTTTGGATCAATATTAACTTTACCTTTAAAAATGTACTTTTCTTAGTATTCTTAAATGCACATTGTTAATGCTGTTAAAGTGTGATCTCAGGTTCGTGACTTAAAAAGATCTGACTGTGTTTCAATTGGTGTGATTCTTTAGTATGTATTGTAATTATAGCATACATTATTAAATTCATATTAATTTTATATCATGTTTGTGATAGTACAGGTTTATAGATTTCTTTATTGTAAAGATAAGTTTGGAGACTTGAAGAACAACGAACCCAGTGATCATCACATCACGTGAAATTTTGCAATTACGTCATTTGTTTACTAGCACTAAACCCTAATTTGAGCCGAGCTCTTAATCATGTGATGGGATTACAACGAAAATATAACTGGGTTCCTTGTTCTTCAAAATTTCCCGATAAATTGTTTTATTTCTAAATTTCGATCGTGATTACAATCTAAAACGATAAAATTAATTGGATTTATAATAATATGCGTTATTGAAGTAGGCAAATGGGGTCTTTGTAGCAAAATGACTTTTTGGGATTGTATAAATTATAGTCTCAATGGGTTATTTTATTAGCAAAAATCCCAGTTTCACATTACAGTCAGATCTAAGTGCAGTCTTTGAGAGTTATATTGAAGTTAACAAATTAAATCGATATAATTGAATATTTACCATTAATCTTTAACTGCTAGAGAATTTGCAAAATGATACCGCGAATTAAACTGACAACTTCTTTTTTTATTAAATAAGTCTAAAAGGTAAAATTATATATATAATTTAGGTGCATATTGGTGTTTGCTGCTGTAACGGTATGTACGTATCAGGAGTATGTGGCATATGGTTTATTAAGTGATGGTCAATTTTGCATCTGATTGGTTAACTTTCCTTGTGACTTATTCGTATGTTATATGTGACTTTTATGTTATGCTTATGCATAGGTATAAAAATATTTGTAATATATCATGTACATGTTTTCACAGAGTCCCACTTGTGTTATCTATTTTGAATTAATAGTTTGTTCATTACATTAAACCTAATAAAATATTTTGCTGTTGATTTAATGCATTAAGTTTGAAAAAATTTTGTTGAATTAAATTAAAAGTTCAAAATAGGATATCGAATTTGATGCTCAATTTATGTTAATTTAGTGCGTAATATAAGCGTAGTTGTAAAATTAATGTAATTATAATATTGATATAAACAGAAATTTTAATGGGATTTGTAATTTTTTAGAATTGCTAAAGTCAATAGAAAGGTATCAAAAAAATGTTATTAATTCATAAATGATTTATATAATTGTAAACAATTTTAAGTAGTTTTATAAGCAAACTAATTACATAATTTAATGACTATATATTTGATTTAAAATTTAGTAATCATTTAATATTGAATGCATAAATACTGTAAATAAATAATATAAAATTTTTTTATTTAATTACATAAATAGATAGTAATTAATTATTATTAGTGTGTGAATTAACCAAGACCATTATATTTGGAATAAAGTATAAAACTATGTAAAGTATAGTTTACTAAATAGTAAAATAATATGTGCAATTCTTTACATATAATTAAATAACTTTCTCTCAAATTGGTTTTAATATTTATATACTTGTATTTTTTTTAATATTAAGGTGATCTTTTTAGTCTTTAAGAAGTCTGTCTAAAGGTTTTTTACTAATTATAATACTTAATATTTCTGTTTAGGTGTTTTATTTAAAGCTTCTAATTCTGCATTCTTGTATTAACTTTATTAGATCATGCTCAGATTCTTGTTTTAACCTTAAGACTAATTTATTTTTAAGGTAAATTTTTTAAAGCTTTCTGTATTCTTTTTTACAACTAATTTAGTATTATTATAATTAGAATCAATAATTGCAATCAGAGCCAATTATTAAACTACTATACTCTTATAGAGTTTATATAATTCTGATATCTCTTTTTATAATCTTACCAATGTTTTATCTATTCTTATAAGTTCTTTTATACTACTAATTTAATAAGCTCTATGTGATGTAACTTTATATCTGAATTAATTAGTAGTCAAGTTAGTAAATCTTTTTTATCTTAGTATTTTTGCTTATACAAATTACCTATTCTAGGTTTCTTTCTTCAGATTAAGATTTTTAAAAGTAGTATTATTAAAGATTATACTATCTCTCTAATTAGAATTTCTAAACAAGATTTTTTATAAAGTATATACTTTTCAGATTTATTTATATAATATTATATACTTTTAAAGTTAGTCTTATATAATCAAAAATACAAAGTTACAACTTAGATACCTTGTTCAAATTATTAAAATAGGTTTATTTTTAAAAATTTTATTGCTGATAGGAGTTGAACTCTAGACCTACTACTTGAAAGATAACAATCTAATTACTATATTAGGATTACTATTCTTATATTTATATTTTATATAAGATTTTATTTTTATTTTTATTTTTTTTTAAGGTGAGGTTTTGCCTTTATTTTTATTATAATTTGTATTAAGAATCCACAAGGGGTTTCTTTGACCAAAGGTCAAGTTTATAAATTGTTTACAAGAATGAAACTCAGACTATAGATATACTAAGATTACCTAGTTTAACCTAATTTATCTGCAACCTAAACCTACTAGAGTAATTAAATCTTATCTAGGTTTTGTTAGTTAAAGTATTGCTAATTTGATAGTTAATTATATTGTTAGTTGAGGTACTATATTTAATCCATTCAGATATCCAAATAGATATTTTCTTTTTTGCTATTCTTATAGGTAGTCAAATATTGTGTTCATCTCCTATATGTTGTTGGTTTGCCAAACTGCAAATACAGTTGTAAATATATAGTAATCTAGGTAGTATATGCTATCTATATTGTTTGGATTATTACATGTATTTGTTTGTATATGTGCAGAATAAGTTAGTATATTATATTGGTGTTTCTAATTAGCTAGTTTTGTACAGTATAGTTTTCATATTTGGTTGTATATCTCATCTGATAGTTTTATTAAAAATTCAATAGTAATATTAATTACAATTTGGTTGAAATCTGTATATTTTCAGATTGTTTGAATAAGTAACTGAGAAATATATCTTTGTAAAGTTGTATAAACATTTGTGCTATTTGGAATATAATTATTAGAAGTTAGACATTGATGACTGAACAGTTTGTTATATAATTCTTGTAGTTCAGTATTTGTGATTTCTAATCTGCTGGAATTAAAAAATTGTTGTATAATATTGTTAATTGTATAGCTTATATTTGGTGTATCAGAGCAATTTAACTAGTATCATGGTTCTTTATGTGTATTACAAGAGATGCAGTTATTGTTAATAAATTTTGTTAGGTATAATGAGTGAAAATATAATAGTGTTAATAGTATATTTAGCATTGTTTTAATTTTAAAGCCTTTGTTATAACAAAGTTTAAAGTTTGTGTATAGTAATAATCTTTTGTTATTGTTGTTGAAATAAGACTATATTGCATTCCAGTTAATTTGTATAGCTATTGGTATAATGTTTTCTATACAGTGTTGTGATAACCACATTGCAATGTTTTAGCCATTACAAATCTTTTTAATAGATCTTCTTGTTAGTTGTTTAAATATAAGATTGTTGTATTGTAACTAGTATAATAGGTTATATATATTGTTATATAAATTCTAGTATGTGTAGATAACTTTAGTTTTTTGCTAATTTATCTGCTATATTGTTAAAAATGTTGTTGCTATGTGTGACTACTTTTTGAAAGTTGATTTTGATTTGGTAATTTTTAGTTAGATTTAGTAGAGTGTGCCATATTGGCTAATAGTTATAAGAATATTGTTTGTTTGGTGTTGGTAGTGATTTCAAGAGTTTGTTATATTTAAATATTATAGATTAAGAGTCTGTAAATATTGTGACCTGACTAAATCTAGAACAGATGCTAATTGCTAATAAAATAGCAATAAGTTCAGCTTTGTATAAGAAAGGCCAAAGCCTAATTTTTGCTAAATAGCTTTGTATAATTGTATCATTTTGAACTTTAACCCAACCAATTCCTATTTTATATTATTCAGATGTAATATGTGTTACTAATCCATTAGTATAGAAGATTCATTGTAAATAATTAGTATTATGTTGTGCAATTTGTTGCAATGTTTGTGTAAAATAATTGTTATTAAATAATTCAAGTATTAGGTTATTCTGAATTGTAATTGTAGAAGGTTTTGGTATTGTAATAAGATGTCTTAATACAATTGAGTAGATTAAGTCCAGTAGGTTAGAATGTAAATTGAGTTTTTTTGATAAGTTTGTATAAACAATTCTTCTTAAGAATTTGGTTGCAAGACTAGCTGTAATATTAAATGTATATTTGTTTTGTATACATTCAAAGTTTAAAGAGCATCTTGTACATTGTTTGCAGGCGTAGTCTGAATAAGAATCTAATGCTATTTGTAAAGTGTCAAACTTGATTGTATAGTGTATAATAGAGATAGAGTTATCTAATTGATTATGTTTTCTGGCTTTTTTAATAATTATATTAGTTTAGTTATATATTATTAGCCAGGGTTTTGGTTTTATTTTGTAATGTTTAGTTGTAAAGAATAATGTATTTATATTTGATAACTGTAAATATTGGGAGTTAATTTTTCTTGTTTGTTAGGAGGCAAGTAGTTTGTTTTCTAAGATTAGAAACCATAATGGTTTGTAGCCTTTAGAAATTTGTTGTATTTGTGAAAAAATATGTTGCCAGTCTAATAGCACTAAGTTATTATTTGAAGTTAGTTGTTAGATTTTATTTTTATATTATATTGAAGTTTCTTATTTAGATATTAATTTAAATTTAAAACTTATAATTTGTAATTGCAGTTTTTAAATTTAAATTTATAATTTATTTTTTTATTAATTGACAATTTATAAAAGAAGAAAAATTTGTAATAATAAAATTTATGTTATATATAAATATAAAACTCAGTATTTTTGACTATTTCTGACTATTTAGAATTAAATTTTTATTAATCTAATATTTTTTAATTATTTAATAAAAGTTATAGAGCTAGTTTTGTAATTTTAATAATAGTAAGATTAGTAAGATTAGTAAAATTAGTTAAATATATAGAAAGTTACAAGCAAATTAAGTTTAATTTTTTTTATAAAACTATAAGAATCATAATTTTTGTATTAATATATTTTAATATATTTTATTATAAAAATCTCTATCAGTTTTTATTCTCTTTTTAATATGAATTGTTAATTAAATTATTTATACTTTTATTTGTAGTATTTATTTTAGATTATTTATTTATAAATTATATTGTTATATGTTTATTTTTATTTTAAAAAATTTATAATAAATAAATACTTAATTTGTAATATTTTATTTTTTATTTCAAAAAATTTATACATAGTAGATAAAATACTCAGTTTGTAATATTTTTTAAAATAAATATAAAATATAACTTATATTAATTTATTAAAAATATAATTTTTATTTATAATTTAATAGAAATATTTATTAAAATAAAATATTATTTAACAAAAAAATATTTTTTTTATTCCTTGCTAGTCTTAATAAAGCTTAAATACAAAATTTTACTAATCAAAACATTATTTATTTTCAGAAATTCACTTTTTGAAATTGTAAGCCTGGCATTATTTAAGTACAAAAACTGCACCTTAATGTAACTTGTTATACTAATTTATATCTATATTGAAAGACTTTGTTAGCTCTATCAAGAACCGAACTAAAATAGATTAATTTTATTTTATACTAATTTATCAATATTTTTATTAAACAATTAAATATATTTTAATTCCTTTTTCTTGTTTTTAACTACTTTAATCTTATTTGATATATCTTCTTTATTTTTTTTTTGCTTTTAATTATTTTTAAACTGTAATTTTTATTTTTAGTTCTTTTGACTCTATTTTGCTTTGCTTTTAATGTTATTTTATTCTTATTATTCTATTTGACTACTATTTTATATCTTCTTTATTATACTTCTTTTCTTAATATTTTTTCTATAATCTTGATATATAATTTCATATTATGTCTTGCACTTCTTCATAAAACTTGTTTTTCATATAATTCTTTAAATATATTTTTTATTAATAAACTTTATATATATAACTTTTAAAGTCTAATTTTATCTGCTTTAATATTACTAACTATTATTTTGCTTAAATTAAGATTAATTATTTTGCTTTTATCTAATTTATCAAGTTTTTTTATACTAACTAGTATTTAATTCTTTAATATTATTTTAATAACTATTATATTCTTCATATCTAAGTAGATGAATTGATGTCTTCTAATCTGCATAAAACTTTTTGTATTTATTTAACTTATATAAGTCTGGTACTTTTTTTTTTTTTTTTAAATATTAATGATGAGGCTATGCCTCTATCTTTATTGAATATTCAATTGAGATTTTCATAAAATACAAGTCTACTTTTAAAATATTATAGAAAGAATAGAAGTTCAGACTAATTTATCTGTGACCTAAACCAACCAGAGTGGCCAAGGCTC
>CAJVQA010011603.1:0-10612 GCA_910591915.1 Cetraspora pellucida
TATTAAAAAATGGTTTTTACAAGGCTCTTCACTAACAACATGTTTTCTTTAATCTTAGTAACAAACACCTTAGGTTTCCTCCAACCTATCCTAGCTTAAACCTAATTTGAAATAATTAGCAGATAGCACTTATAGGAAATAGGGGGTGTAATGTCATATTGGGTGCCAATCTTGTAGCACAAATGTAGTTAAAAATTTTTAATCTTAGAACTTCTGTTTTCTAAAAATGTAATAAAGTTTCTACTCTAACATTATTGAAATAAAAAAAAAAAAAAAAAAAAAAGTTTAGTTTTTACTAAATAAGTGCAAGGATTTTCCAGAAGTTTTAGAACAAACTGATTATATAGAAACTTTTGAGATACAAAGTCTAGTGAAAAGATAGTACTTGGAGTTTCTTGAATTTGAAGGTCTTTGTTAAGGATCATTGTAAGTACATAATTATATGCCAAGGCTTTTAGTATTAGAAGAAGAAAGGTGTATTGTTGTTTGTCTAGTGTTGAATAATTATGTAATTAAATTGAATCTGTAAAGTTAACAAAATTGACCAAAAAGAAATTATTAGAATATATTTTTATCAATGTGCAGAAGCTTAACAAAGTAAGTATAAAGTTTAATATAATTATTAATATATTTAGATAAGATGGTCAGAAGTTGTTAAAACATCCAAAAGTTAAATGAGAGTGTTAAAAGTAATATTTTGCTACTATTTGAGAAGTATTTTCAATGTTTTGTTGTCCACTTGTTATATAAAATATTGTGGTTTTTGTATTAAAGTTGGCCTTTACAAGATTATTCTAAAGTGTCAATAGTAGGTTTATAAAAAAGCATAGAAGACAAGCCAAGATTGAATGCACTATTTAGTTATAAGTTCTTGAGATTGCTAGTAGAGTTAGTATTAAAGCTTTTTTAAAGTCTTCTAAATTGATATAAATTCTTTTTTTTGCAGTCTACTTGAAAGTTATAAATAGGTTCTGTTGCATTAAAGTAGTAATATTTAGTATGATAAGATGTATTGTTCAATTTGCATCCTTTACAGGCTATTAGTATATTGTCAGATAATAGTATATAGTGTTGAGTTTTAAGATTCTTATTAAAAGGTTTTCTCCAATCTATTCTAGCTAAAAAATAATTTGAAACAATTATCTATAGCACTTATTAGGAAATAGAAGGTGTAATGTTACATTGGGTATCTATTATTTTAGCAACACAAATGTAGTTTAGAAATCTTTATTTTAGAAAATTTTTTCTGTAATTAAATTTCTTATTGTATTTTAAAGTTTCTGCTATGATATTATATATAAAAAAAAAAAAAAAAAAAAGATTCTTATTAAACAGATTATAAATTCTTCTAAAAGTTAAATTGTTTGTAATTATTTAGCCTTTTTTAATAGGAGTTCAATTTGCCAAGATATGTAGATTGTATTGTAAATATGTTAAGAATAGATTTGTAGATATAGCTATTAAGTCTTACATCATATAAAACTAACATAGACACTGGCTTTTTGATATTTTTTAATATTATAATAAAACTAGTTCTATGTTGATAGTTCCATGTTAGTGGCATTTAGGAATTGTTCAATGTAATAAATATCATGTTTGTTTAGTTTTTTTTTTAAGATAGAAGGCTTTAGAATATTGCATTAATATTTGATTTATAAAGGTGTTCATAAATTTTTTTAGATAGGGCCAGTTATTAATATTTCTTGAGATTTGTATACTTAATATATATAATGCTAGTATCATTTGGCCAGTTTGTATATTTGTTTGAGTTATTAAAAAAATTAAAGGTTGTACTAAGATAGAAATATTAATAAATGTAGCATCTTGTAGTTGTTGTAGACATAGTTTCAAAAAGGAAGAATTAAAATTAGAATGATTTAAGTTTTTTTTGAAATATTAAGACTAGTACTAAAAGTTGTGCTTGAGCTATATTTGTTAATGCATAAATGTTTGAATTATAGAAAAAAGTTAGAAATTCCTTGAGCTAGTTTTGCCTTATGTTTAACTAATTAAATACACATTTTGTTTTTTTTTTATAAATATTAATAATAAGGCCATGCCTTTAACTTTATTAAAATTCAATTAAAGTTTTTATAAAGAAAAGCTTGCTTTTAAATTACATATAAAGAATAAAGACTCAGACATATAATCTGTAACCTAAACCTAGAGTATACATTTTGTTAAGAGTGTTTGTTTAAGTTGAGGTAAGAAATAAAAAGTAGAGTTGATAAAAAAGTCATGAAACAATAACACTATTTATAATATAAATTGCTTGTTTTTTTGTTATATTAGCAAATTGTAACTTTTTTAAGTTAATTATAACTTCAGCTATTATTTCTTTTTGTACTAATGTTGGTCTTTTGTTAGTTGAGAACTATGTTTCCAAGTATTTGAATAGTTTTCTATTGTTAATTGCTATTAGTTGCTTTTTGTCAAAGAATATAAAATTATCTAGATTTGTTACAATATTTAGAATATTTGTAAAAGAGGTTTTGTTAAGTGCAATTCAAAGTAAGTTATTTATATAAGCTATTACTGAAGCATGTATCTTCTTTAAATATAGACCAAAAATTTTGCTAAAAAATTTTAAGTATTCTTTATATATTCTTGAGATTAGTAGATCATAATATATTTTCTAAAGAATATGTAAAAAGATCTTTCTTTGATTAATGCTATCTTTAACTAAGTAAGATGCAGTTAGGTCTAAACTCATAACTATTCTGTTGGTTTGGTGTAAAAGCAAGTATGATATTAGATTTATAGCTTTGTCTGGTATATGAATTCTTTTAAGTGCTTTGTATAAAGTAGATATATAAATTGAGTTAAAGGCTTTTAACATATCTTGTGAAAGAATTCATACTTCTTTCTTATTTGTAATTGCATCTTTCAAATTTGAGTAAGTTGAGTAATTGGTATTAATATAGATTGATAAGGAAAGGCTATAAAATTGTATAAAAAGAGTACTTGTTTTCAAACTAGAATGTTTATTAGTCTGATTGTTAGAAACTTTGTAAAAATTATTCTAGTATAATCAATTAATGTTATTAGTTATATAGAGTTAAGTTCATAGTTATAATGTTGTTTTTTTTGGAATTAGCCAAATGTTGGCTTGTAGTTACTAGTCAGAGATGCATTCTTGTATCAAGCATTTGTTGAATATTTCTAGTAGTAATAGTAGGGCTGATGATAGTAGATGTTAAAGAACCTTATTTGCAATTTTTAATAATCTTGTTACTTTTCTTTTAGAAGTTTCTTTTATAGTTTGTTCAAGTTTAGCTAAGATAATTGGAGACAGAAGGTTGTTATAGATTTTGCTTTTAATATTGTTAAGTGAATTGTATATTAATTCCTAATCTTTTCAGATAATATTATTAGGTAGATTTTCTTTGATTCAGTTTTTAAAGTATAGGCATGTGACTTCTTTGATTTCATTCTTGTTTGTAATTATCTTGTTGAGAAATATAATTTTTTTAAAGTTTACTAGTTCTGCTCTTCTTTTAAGAATACTATTTAGCATATAACTAGTGTTATCTTTAAAGTCTGAATATCTTTAGCTTATATAAAACTTGATTCTTTTATTTTGTTCTTGTTTTTTTAAAAAAATTTCATGCTTGCCATATTGCATGCTTGTATTGCTTTATTTGTGTTATAAGATCAAATAAAGAAGAATTTAATTATACTTGTATAATTAGTAGAATGTTTATTTTTGTAAAGGTAGCTGCTTTGATAGATGGTAGTTTACTCTAACTAAGTTATTTACAGAGTTATTTGAGAAGTAGTATAGATATTTGTTAATATTTTTTGGAGCAAAATACAGTTTGATTGCTTTTAGTGAAATTGCAAAGAAGAGTTTAGAAGCAGTAAAGATATATAGAATATATTTGTTTATTTTTTCTTTAATTTTCACTGCTTAGAAATTCTATATTTTGTTTATATTGTTTTTGGTCATGTTTGATATTAAGATATTTTGTAGGTTAAAGCAGATATTAAGTGAATCTTCAAAGTTTTTTCAGTTCTCTAATGTCATTTTCTCAAACAGTTATATATATATATTTTTTCTTTTTGTTTCTAGGGTTTTTTTTTAATAAGAAATTTGTATACTAGATTGTACTTAGAATGCAATAATTACTGTCTGAGATATAGAAAGTGTCAATTAGAAATAGAGGTTTAAATGCTAATAATATATCTAATAGAATTCAAAAATCATCAATTTGGCTAGCAGAAGTTGAGCCATGCTATGTTGGTGTTTAAATGTTATGAAAGGCTAGTAGATTTGTTAAGTTAGTAGCATTTAGATTTGTGAATATCAAAAAGTATTTGTCTGAGTTATTAGCATTAAAGTCATCTAATATGATTAGATGTTAGTTTCTAGTCCTAGCTTCTGTAATTCAAGTAAGTAAGAGATTGAGTATTTTTAAAAAAGATAAATGATTTAAAAGAAGGTAAATTGAAATAATATGAGATTTGTTATTATTAGAAAAAAAGAAATCAAGACATATAGCTGTTTTTTGAAAAGTGTTGATTTTGTAAATATATAGTTGTAATTGATTGCAAACCATTAAGGCAGTTTCCAAACTGGCTTCACATTGGTTTGGTTTGTATAGTACAAAGTTTGAGGTATAGATTTTATATAAAAAGTTAGTTAGTAACTTTATTATCAAGTTCTTTAGTTTGGTTTTAGTAAGAGAGATTATATATAAGTTTAATTTAGCATAGTTTTTTTTTTGTTTTTTGTTTTTTTTTTTTTTTAACTTTAGCAGTCATGCTAGTACTTTATTAGGATTCTTGAAACTATACAGATTATATAAAATGTTTCTGATATATAAGTCTAGCATTACCCAGCCACCCAAATGGCATTTAAGTATGACTTGTTACACTATTCTAGTTAGAGATAGACTGCTCATCTGACTGCCACCCTACAATAGGACATCACCAATCTGATGACATCTTTTCATAAAGAAGCAAAAAACAAAAAAAAAAGAGAATTTTTTATGTAAAAAACAAAACAGAGGTATAGAAATAAATGATAAAAGATACAAATCAAAAAATAAAAAGAGAAAGAGAATAAATAAAAAAAAAGAAAATATGTGAAACTTGCAATTCACAAATATCAGATAGTCACAATTGTATATCTGTATCAGGCCTTTAAAAATTATAAACTATATTAACTCTATTATTTTTCTATTTATTTAAATTATTTAACAAAAAACCATATAGAAAAGAAAAAATCTTTGACTTGATCATAGAGGGTCAGTATAGAGCACTAGTTAGTCTAAAGACAGTATTTTCAGATTTTTTAGTATTTTGAGACATGTGTATAATTGTGTTTGTATTACTGTCTTGTTTTGATCTATGTCATCAACAAACCTATTTAGAAAGTAAACACTGCTGACTGTTTTGGTAATTTTATATGTTGATCTTTAGAAGGAAGTAAGCAAAATCACCCACTTTTACAAAATTTTCTTGAAACAAAAGTAAAGGTGAGAGATAAACCAACTTTGTAGCTTTTGTAAGTTATTGACCTTTATAGGTGTTCCTTGTAGATTTTACAGTTGTATAGAACTAATATATTCAACTTTGTTGTTTACTTTATAAAAAACTTTGGCTTTTACTAACTTCTTTTTTTATAGTCCCAAAGTGCATTTAAACTATTACCACAAAGCTGCAACTTCTTTTTCAACTTTATTTCAATGTTCAACTATATGTGTACAGTACTTTGAAAAAGTTTTTATAAAGTTTAATATATTAACTATATAATTTTTCTGTAGTTCAGCTTTTTGAAAAGTTTGGTTTGAATGATTGGTAGAAAGAGTTGTATATATGTGATTTAGCATAATGTTTGATCCAGGTTTGCATTTTTAGTATATTATTAATGCCTCTGATGTTGTGAATAGTAATATTAATTTTTTTATTTATATTAAATTCATATAAGTTTAATTTGTTCATATTTTCTACTGATTGTAGAATGTTTGTATTAAAATATATACTCATAAATCTTTTGCTATAGAGTTTTTTTCTATTGCAGATATTTGTATCTTTAGTGTTGTATTGGTTATTTCTGTGTTTTTAAAAATATCGAAGGATAACTCAGGTAAGTCTATAAGGTCAAATATATATTCTGGTACTGTATAATAGGAAAAGTTTTGTCAAAAAGTTTCTTAAACTAAAGAGAAATTGTGATGTTTTTTGATAAAAACATTTATATTATTATTTTTTTTCTATTAATACAAGTTGCAGTTTTTCAATTGTAGAAGGTAGTTTATCTAAAGTATCACTAGGTTCTGATTGGTTTTTTTAAAATGTTTATTCAATATTAGAGTATTGTATAAAAGTAGTAGTGTTCATATAGTGCTTTGGCTGCAATGCTTAGCTTTTTGAGAGTTAAGATTAGTAAAATTAAGTTTACTGCTATAATTGTTTTGTATTTTCTAGTAGGTTTGGAAGTTTTGTATAATTGAAATCACAGTATGTTTTTGATAATAATGTTGGAATGCTATATATGGATGGCATCTTTTTAATAAATAAGTTAACTTCTTTTGCAGTTTGTAAAGAAAAAATAAGGTTTAACATTCTTAAGTTTGCAGATTTTGAGATAATCATTTATATGAGATAATGTAGTCATTTAGTAGTCTTGTAAATAAGTAAACTATTCACAAAAGTTTAACATGTTTTTTGAAGTCTTCTTGGTTCTTGGATAAAAAAGAAAACTTTTCTTTTAGTCTGAAGGTTAAGTTTTGTAAAGTAGAAGATAGTAAGCTTTTTGATGCTAATAAATCAAAGTAACTAAATAAAATTTGTTAAAAAATATAAAACTTCTATAGAGTTTTTCTGTATCAAGTCAGGTTTTGCAAATCTGTTCTACTTATAATAAGAAATATAGTTTTTTTTTTTTTTGGTATTAAGATGACCTCTTGAGTCTTTTGACTTTATTTAACAATGATAAATATAATTCAGTGAACTATTACAAAAAGAGCATACTATTGGCTACACATGTAACTTTTCTATATTACCTATTTAAAAAGTCTGGCTAAAGGTTCTCTACCAATTGCTATACCTAATACTTCTATTTGGATATTTCATTTTAAACTTTCTGAACCTGTAAACCTATTAACTTTACTAGGTCATACCTAATTCTCAGATCATTGTCTTAATCTTAGAACTATTTTATCTTCAAGATAAACCTTCTAGAGCTTTTTGTACTCATTTTTACAATTGATATTGATATTGCTATGGCAGAACTAATACTTGCAGTTAGGGCTTAATCATTAAACTGCTATGCTTTTGTAGAGTTCACTTAGACTTTAGCATCTACTTTACAGCATAACCCTGATACTTTAGTATACTTCTACTTTTTTATCTGTTTTTTTACCAAACTCCTAATTCAGATAGCCTATATAAGATTACAATCAGTCTATTGGTATATTAGGTTAGTCCAATATTCTTTTCCTTTAATTCATTTAAGCAGCCTGGTTGGTAGTACCTTTGAGACTTCCAATCTGAAGGTTTTTGCCCATCTAGCTACTATGATCTAGTACTATAACCTTGGTATCCATTTTCTCAGGCTAGCTTTTACAGTAGAGCCATCAAAAATTCAGCTACTTCTCTACTTGGGTCTTTTCAAATAAACTTTTTGTTACTTAATTTTAACAGATTTACACAATCACAAGAACTTATTAAGTATTGGCTTTATCTAATTGCCAGTTTGCATTTCTTTGTGTAACCACAAATCTTGTCCTAAAGAACAATATCACATGACTTACATGAATGCCTCATGACCTTCCAGTCATGTTAATGTGACTGCTATTACAGATATCCTAACCCAATCATTAGTAACAGTTGCTATAATATGAATATTATATAGGTAATTATCCAAATTTTTGCTATTAATAGAATTTGAACACCCAACTTACCACTTGAAGAGTTGACAACCTGATCACTTCACTAGGTTGCTACACTCTTCTGATAGGAAATATGTTATGTACTTTATTATTTAGAAGTTTATATAAATCTGATAAAGATTTATAATTATCTAAAATATATGTTTCAGGTATTTTATTAAATAAAAATATTAGATATAAAGTCTTGGCTACAGGTGCAATAGTTTGATAATTTAAGATAAGTAGACTAAAAGGGATGGCTTTTATTAGATAACTAGAAATTAAAATAGATTCTAAAGATAATAGTATTAGTGTCTCATTAATAAGACTTAATATTATTTTTCTGATTGTTTTAAAATTTAGTTGCTATAAAATTTTTGCAAATTTTGTTAAGTAGAAGATATATCTTATAATCTTTCATATATTTATTGAATTGAAGTTTAGGTTAGTTAAATAATCTGTTACTAGTTTAATTTATAATAGTTTAAAATTTTGGTTCTAATTTTTTGTTTGTTGCTAATATATTGTATTGTTTTTTTTTTTTTTTTTTTTTTAAAGAGATGTCTATTCTCTATCTCTTTTATTTATAGTCAATTGTATATATATAAAATGAATATATATGAAAAAACTATACTATGGGAG
Organism: Cetraspora pellucida; assembly: GCA_910591915.1. Classification (NCBI taxonomy): domain Eukaryota; kingdom Fungi; phylum Glomeromycota; class Glomeromycetes; order Diversisporales; family Gigasporaceae; genus Cetraspora; species Cetraspora pellucida. The sequence goes on from CAJVQA010011603.1 coordinate 8,520, forward strand.
ATGGAAGAAAGAGCTACTTTACTCTTGACCTATTCTTTGCTAGAATGGTTGTTAAACCTCTAGTCTTTGAGATGATGTATTAGAGAAGTTAGTCCATTGTTTATATATCTTACTAGTTTTCTTTCTATAAAAGATGAAGCCAAAGGCTTAGTTTTGTTTAATATTGGAGCCTGTATTGAGACAAGTGTTAGAAGAATTGAGTTATAACTTGTCTTTCTAGAGACAAGCCAAATTGTTTTGTATATTGCAGTAATAATGTTATAATGTATTAGTGGAGCATATTTATGCTTGTGACTATTTGTGTCAAAAGGTGCTAATGTGTCTCTAGTAATAAGTCCTAGTGGTATCTGCTTAATTATATGTATAGTAACAAATGCTTTGACAAAAGCATTCAAGTGCAAGCATGATATTTCCAATTTTTATAACATTTCGTATACTGTTTGTCTAATTAAAGTTAAAAACCGTATGTGATTCTAAATGCAAATTAATAGATAAACAATCCTCAGAAGCACTACAGCACCTTGGACACAAGTGGTTTGGATATTTTTTTCTATTTCTCCAATGCAATAGTAGATAAGTTAAAAATTCTTCAAATAGTAGTTTAATCTTGAAATTTTTGATTGCTGAAGATGATGGATCAGTGTTTAATGCTAGTGGTTTTTCTTTGTAAGAAATGTATTTTAGTATAGAAACTCAATCAATATTGTTTTGTGATGTGTGCCAGTCTGAAATCTGTTGTTGATAAAACCATAACAGCCAGTTTGTAATTTGATATATATGTTTTAAAGTAGTTTTTAAAAGGTATTCACATGGTTTGTTAAAAAGTCTTAGAACAAAATAGTTGTATAAAAAGCATTGCGGTGCTAGGTCTAATAGAAAAATTATGCTTGTAGTTTCTTTAATTTTTATATCTTGATCTAGAGTAATGTTGAGTTGTCGATTATATGTGAGTGCTTTTAGGATTAGAAAAAGGTATGTATGCTGCTGCTTGTTTAGTGCAGAATAGTTGTAAGGTTTGATAGAGGTTATTAGGTTAATATAGATAGTAAATATAGGATTGTATATACAGATGTTTATTTCTGTATATAAATTGATTGTAGTAAAGATAAAGTTTAATAAATTAAGCATTGTGCTTATGTGTGAAGGCCATTGGTTGGTAAAGCAACCAAAACAGATGTTGGTGTTTTGTATATAGCATTTTGCTATTATTTAAGAGTTGTTGTTTACTATTTGTCAGTTGGAGGTTAATTGAATTGTTAATGTCTTAGTAGTAAAGTTAGCTTCTGTTAGTGTTTTCCAGAGGTTAATTGGCAGGTTTTTAAAAAAACATAAAGGTCTTTCTAGTATTGGGCTTGTATCGTATATTTGTTCTTGAGTTACAGTTATTGATTTAGTATAGTTTAGTGCCTTTTTGAAATCTGCAATGTCTAAGTGAATTTTCTTTTTACAGTTTATTTGTAAGTTGTATAGTGATGTTGTTATATTAAAGTAGCAATACTTGAAGCGATATGATCAATTCCTTAGATTACAGCCTATATATGCTGATATTATATTGTTTGGCTTTAAAATGTAATATCAAGCTTTAAGGGCTTTGTTGTATGGATTATGTATCTTGCTAATAATAGAATTATCTGTAATTATCCAACCTTTCTCTTTAGAGTTTCATTGAGACAAGATGTAAGAGTTTATATATGAAAATGTTGATAAAAGATTAATTGAGACTGCTATTAAGTCTTGAACTATAAGAAACCAGTATGGACAGTATCCTCTTGGTATCTTTTTAATATTATGATGAAAATTGTTTCATTCTAGAAGCTCTGAGTTGGTTGTGTTTAGAAATTGTTCTATGCTAGCAATGTTATGATTATTTAGCTTTTCTTTACGATAGGATGCTCTAGGATGGTTTGACAGAATTTAGTTTATTGAAGTTCCAATAAAGGTTTTTAAATGAGGCCAGTTGTCATCATTTTGTAAAGTCTGTAAATTTAAGGCATGAAGTATTGTAATAGAATTTATTTTTTTTTCCTATATTAGTATATATTTATTTTTAGTTCTATATTATATTTTATAATTTTCCTAATATTTTTACATAG
>CAJVQA010011604.1:0-10610 GCA_910591915.1 Cetraspora pellucida
TATTTTATAGTTTATATATATATATTATTAAATAAATACCTGAATACTGCTTTTTGACTCTAATAATTTTTCAAGTACTGCTAATTGAGTTTCCCATCTTGTTTTTATAGGATTTACTAATGCGACAGTTTTATTCATTTCTTGTTTTTGAGTTTCATGAAGATATGTTTTTACTACTTGATGGGAATTAAAATAATTAGTAATTTTACTTGCTATTTCTAATGTATTATGCGCCCATTGTAATTCATCGTCAGTAGAATTAGATTTTTTAAAAATATCAGAAATAATCAGGTTTGCTGAATGTGCTGCACATCCATAAAAAAGAATAGAAGAAAATTTGGTACGAAGAATATTCCAAGCTACATGCATGTTAGCTGCATTATCAGTTACAACTGAAACTACAAAATTTTCTTTAAATTCTAAAATAACTTTTTGAATTCCTTCTGCAATATATTCAGCTTTATGAGAATGAGTTTTTGTTGCCATTGATTTAAAAAAAATTGGACCATGTGTTGTTAAAGTCATATAATTAATAATTGATTCATTGTGTTGATTCGACCATCCATCTGTTAAGATGGAAATAAATTTTTCTTTAGAATAAATTTTTTGAATTTGTTCTTTAATTTCTTTATATTCATTAATTAACAAATTATTGCTAAGTAACCAGCAGGATGGTGGATTATAAGTAGGACAAAGTGATTTTAAAGCTGTGATAACAAAATCATTTTCAATTAATGCATGTGGAATACCACTTGCATAAAATGCGCATGCAATTTTTTTGTCAATTGTTTGTTTTTCAATAGGGTTTAATTGATGTGACAAGAAAGGATAAAGTGGTAAGTTAGAGTCTTTTTGAGTAATAGTGCTAGATAATAAATTAAATTCATTTTGATTTGAATTTAAAAAACTTGAATATTTTTGACAAGAATCTAAGTGTGCACAAAGATGTTGTGCTTGGCCTAATAGTTTATGATTACAGTGAATACATTTGGCAACTGGATGCCCTTTTGGTGTTGTTGGTAGATATTTTATAAATTCATTCCAAGCAGGATCAGTCATTTTATCGTTATTAAAAGTAATATTGGTAAAAAAAAAAACTCCCTTTATATATTAATTTTTGTAGTATTTAAAAAATTTATCAAACCCAAAATTTTTATAGACTTTGGCTTTGCGATAGAAATCTTTTATGCAGTTTGCTTTTTTTTTATTTAATTATGATTACTAATTTTTTTTTACTTGTAAATTTTAAGTGGCTTTTAAATTTATCATGCGCATAAACTAAATCTATTCTTTTTTTAGTCTTATTACTTTTATAATTATGCTTAACTTATCTTTAATTACTTGCTTATTTTGAATTAGTGTTGTGCGGGTTAGTAGTAGATGGATTCTTACTATTGATCTAGCTTAATTACAAGAGCACCACTTCGATTTGGTACTGGTTGGTCCACAATATAAAGGTTTCAATAGTGTTTACTACTCAACACCCCAATACAACTCTACTTCCACAACACACAAGACACTACAGGGTCAATTCCACACAGATAAGTAGCGATTTATTTATGTTTGGGCACTGGTCAATTACTAGTGAGAGAAAAAGCTAACCTTTATTATTAATTTTTTACCTCTATATATACTAAATTTGAGTCTATTAGAACAATAGACTTTTTATCAATGACGTACTCTTAATTTACATGTGATAATAAACTATGTATCATCTGTGAAGCACAAATTATTAATATACTTTCTTGTGCCACATTGCAGATTTGACCGATATAGTATTGTTATCTAACCAATCACATTACTCATATGGTTCTACAGGACAGAATTACTTCTATAATTATTATTTATTTTATGCTTAACTATGAACCTCAATTACTTTCTTATTTTGGATTAGTGATGGTAAATTCTTAAAATCTACAGAAATTCTAGATATATATTTATTTTTTATAGGCACTAACTCAAGCACTAAAAATAAATGTATAAACATATAACAATCCTTATAGGGTCCTAAACCTGAAAACAATAATGAAATAAGGCTTTACTCAAAACGTCTACATAACAATGAATAGTCGAACAATATTCTACTCTATGTTCTATGTGTAAGTAAAAGGTAAACACAATATAAGGTTTAATACTGTATGCTCTGCCAGAGAACATATAGCTACAAGAGGTTCAGATACGTTGCTCTATTTGAATTCACTAAAAGACTTATGCATATAATGGTTCTTGTACTGCTACTACAGCCGTGAAGCCTATAATTGTCTTATCTTTTTATATATATAAAACTGGTTAGATAGGGAAGCTGTGATAAAGCCAGCCTTACAAGATGAGTGATAGTGAAAAAAAAAAGTACTCGGGTCAAGAAACTTTAAGTGCCTCTATACAAATTAGTAACATTCTTGTTCTTTCTGCATTTATGACATAACTATAATTGCTATTCTATACTCCTATTACTGATTACTAACACTTCTGGCTATTCAAATTTTAAATAATCATATGCAATTATTCTTACTAACCCAAAATTACCTACATATACAAGCTTGTATCGTGAATTAAATCATCATTAAAAGAAAAAAGAACAACCATAAAAGGGTAAATGACAAATCTGGACCATTAAATCATCTGTCTTGCAATAATAATCTCTCTATTACTTTGGTGACAGGCTCCTTAAAGTTATATATATCTAATATATTTAAATACCAGAAGCTTATACTCAAATTATGGAAAACAGTTCAATTTTCTTATGATTGTAGTTTGCTAATAAAATTTATGTATTTGATATACTGCACCAAATTATAGAATTTTTTTAAAAAAATTGACTGTCGAATTTATAGAGTTCAGTCCTATGAATAAAGTTATCAATCAGTTTTTTTAAAAAAATTGTTCATTAAAAAAGTTGAAATATTCTTGTGATTTTTGACTATAAGCTTTTAGTATCATATATTTATTAATCGTATTATTATTATAATAAATGAATAAATTCTATTGGCTTCTATTTTTAACTAATGGTATCTACCCTGCGTATTAATTATCTAATGTTATCTACCGGTATCTACCGGTAGATACTGGTGGTAGATCTCTACCGGTAGCTACCAACTCACATCACTAGAATACAGGAACATAATAGTACAGTCAGAGATTTTTCCATATATGGTATTTCCAAATATAGAAATGATCTGCGATGTACAACGCTATCGGGATTTTCTAGAATCAAAGAATAAAACTAAACCTAATTGGCTAAAATTTTTATATAAATGCAAAAAGTGAAAAGACAAAATGAAACTTTAAAATTTTCATATTACAGTGTTAAGTCATAATGGCCGGGTTAATTACTGATTTGCGGCTTACTATAGTTTGCCTAGTATAGTTTATATTAACTGCCAGCAAAATGTTTTTATGAATACATAAGATTGGAGGAATATCAAAAAGTTAAGTGCTAATATGCACATTGGCTTTTTTTTATGTCTTGAATTAAACAACCTTTTTTAAGGCCAGATCAATGTGAATCACTTTTTATCTTCTCTTTATCATCTTCACCTTCTCTCCTTAGCAACGAAACAATTCTGGAAAGTATAGGTATGGTTATGGGCTATTTCTAAAAATTTAGTTACAGAACGTTTCAAAAAAAAAAAAAAATTCCGAAAATTTTTTTCTAATTTTACTCAAATATCTTTTTCTCCAACTTCAGAAAAGGGAGGCGGTAATGTAAAACACAGAATCAAATTAGTCTTGCCAAGTTTGAATAGCACCAAGTGATCTTTTCCTAAAAAAAGGAAAAACCATTAAATACAATTGTACCTGAGTAATATCCTCACTGGGTTATGTTCCTACCTTAGTTATATCCACATATTGAGCAGAATAAAATTTCTTTTTTTGTATGTTCTATATTTTGAGCTGCAGTGTTAGGCAACTTTGTTTCACTGGACTTGTAAACTAGAATGTAGAAATATTGAACTTGTAGATAGTGTTCTATTCTAATTAAAATATATATGTCTAATTCAAATTCAAATTACTGAGATAATCAACATTAATTGAGCTATAATCTTATCTTAATTATATATTTAAAAAAAGGTAATATAACACAGATATGATTGTATTTGGGTATCACTAAAAAAAAACCTAAAAATTTAAATATAAGTTATATTTAAATTTTTAGGTTTTCTTTTAGCAATACTTATTTTATTTGGATTTTGATGTATTGTTAGCTACTAAAAATCAGATAGTTATACATATAATGTAATATTATACAATTGTCAAAAAAATAATACTTAAAACATCAGAATTTAAAAACTTTATTAAATAAAAATGATTTTACTAAAATGTTGTCAAGTAGTTTTGAAACCAAGGAGCATAAAGTATTAGAGTTTTAATTTGCTAAAAGTATAGTTAATATAATCTTAATTTATTTAAATTAATGTTTATTTTATTTTAATTTTTTAGTTTTATCTCATTTTTAAGTTTATCTTGATTCTTGTTTAGGTATCTAATACTTTGTAAGATTTTTTGCAATCAGCTACAAGACTTTTGTTATAACTTATGACTAGTTTTCTGCCCGTGTCATAGTCACAGAAATTTTTTTAATTGTTTATTTTTTGTAGTTTTAATATTATATTATAACAGAATTTAATTTTGAACTATTTAGATTATTTTATTTTTTATAATTGTTAATTTTTTTTTATTTTATTATAAATATTTAGTATACAAATTTAATTGAATTTTGGGATTAGCTAATTATAGCCCAGGGATTTCATTTACTTGCTAAAGTTAAACATAAGATAGCCATATAAGTTGTGCTCAGTTACGGCATTATGAAATTTTTTTAAAAATTTAATAGGAATTCCCAGGAGGGGTATAAGCATGTAGTTTTTATCAGTATTTCAAAGCCAATAGTTGGTTATATTGCATTATAAAAGATAAAATATTAATTTTAAAGGTAGTTTTTAGTATTTATATGAATATATATGTAAAAAAAAATTTATTTTTATTAGTGAAACGTTATGTTTTCGAAAAGTATTTTATAGTATATAAATAAGTTGTCCGGGTGATTGAATTGTATCAACCAATTAATTGGATTCTGCTTATGATTGTAATTAACTTTCTTTTTTGTTTGTATCTGGTTAGATAGTATATATTCGAGCTTAGGCAGTTCAAAACTGTAAAAGATAGAAATTACATTTGGTATACAACATTATTGTATTTTTGATTAACGTATTTTGAACCTGTTTTTATAATTTTGTTCATATATACGTATGTATGCATGATTTTTTCTAAATAAGTTTAGCATTTGTTAATTCGCATTAGTAATTTGTCATTAAAGGAAAATTATGAAATTAAACTTTGAGTTGTATTAAGCCAATTATAGTTTCTTTATATTTTAGGTAACTGTATTATTGGATTAATGGCTACTTATGAAATCAGTGTTACTATTTTATTAAGATGTTTCTTATAATTATTTTTTGTGTTTTGAAATTTATTACGTAGATTTTTTTGTTGTCATAATTATTTACATATTATAATACTTATTTTATTTTAATAATATTAATGTGAGTTTATATTTGCGCTTTTCTAAAGTTAGATATATATATGTTTGAATTTGCTTATTTTTATATAATATGTTGTATATGTATATATATAGAGCTATTAATTTCAAAGTTTTTGTGATCTAGGTTTTTCTTGTACCTTGTTATCAGATACGATTGTAAGAGTTAAGTACGTAAAACAAAAGGAAGATTTGAATTTATTAGTAGTATGGGCTCTGGGTACTTATCCTGTGGAACATGAAGATTATGATATTGAGATGACTTTGTTCTTACCAATTAGTTTAGATGATGGAGATTTTGAAACTCAAGAAAGACAGTTTTTTTCTGTTGGTGGCAAGATAGTACCTGGATATTATGGTACAAATCAAAGGGCAAAGATATTTATTATACATGTATTTTATTATTATTATTATTATTATTATATTATTATTATAGTTTTCAGTGATAATTTTTATTTATAAATTCTAGATGACAGTATCAACCTCTACACATATAACTATTCTTAATAAAATTGTCAACTCTAACAAATGTTCTTTAAAAATATCTTTAGTTGGAATTCTTCAAGATATGTCAAGTGAGATTAATGATAATAATATTATTAAGATACTAGTAACTGATTATTCTGATCAAGAGCATAATTTTATAATAAATGTTTTTTTTTCATATTATAATTTATATTTAATACATTTAAAGGATACTATTTGTTCTTAGGAATCATTGATTTTTGTAATTAGACATTGTCATTCAATCTTACATAAAACAATACTATGAAATACACAAATGGAATATCACCTCATTGCATTATGTGATCACCAGCTGTTTTCTAGAATCGTTCCTAACCCTCTCTTTGTAATAATTTTTATATTGCTTATTTTCCTGCTAACACTGTATGATATCTGGACTGTTCATCTGGGCTATCTACTATCTTTAGCATTCAACCTGTCTAGTTGTGCTATTATGTTCTTACCTGTCTCACCTCTCTTTCTGGATAAGAGAAAGAGATTTATAAATAGCTAAACTTGCATCAAGCTTACAGCAAAGAGAAAAAGTAACTCAAAAAATCCTAAAACTGTCTCTTTTATATACCTTTCATTATGACCTTATACTTATCTAAATGACATGATATTACTTCATTCCTCTAACTATTCATACATCCATAACTCTATACCTATTAATTATATACAAATTACAAATGACATATATTAGTAAACAGGATATGAATCTTATGACAAATGATTGCCATGTGACTTTATTTATAGCATTACATTTGTTATTTAATTCCTTATAAAACAATACTATGAAATACACAAATGAGATTATTAAGAGAATCAAATTGCATTCTCTTCTTTTGTTTTTATGTCTCTCTTTTGTTTTCTTTTCTTTCTCTCTTTTTTTTTTTTTTGTAATCAATTGATATGAATGCCTTCTTTTCATTATATAATACAAGCATACTTAACATAAACAATAACAAGCAAACATATTCTACTATTAAACAACAAAAATTCAAACAGATCAAACCAAAATCATAATCTTAAAACCCTATTTTTCTTGATACCATCCCTTATGTTGTTTTTACTACTCTTAAATACAAAATAACTGTCTTCAAATCCTATTCACTAATTGTCTTGATTTAAGTCAAAGACATCTCACCTTCTATTGCTATAGTCACACCTTCAATATGTAAACTATAAGCTGTAAAATGATCCTTAATTTCTGCATACTTAGTCATTCTTTAACAATTAATGAAATTGCTGAAACTGATATTTCTTCCTGTTTTTTAGACAAAAATAAAGATTTATTTACTTTGGTCTCTGGCCTCACACTTAAATATTTTTCTAATAACTGTACTGAACAAAATCTACTCTTAATTAATTCTACTGACACAAATCTGTCATTTGTGAACAGGTTATTCTTTGTCTTTCTGACCCTAATTCAGATCAAATTCATTATTCTTTCTTAATTATTTAACTTTAACTTGCATAATTCATCTGGTCTATACATCATCCTAAATCTCAAAGCAATTAAAGCTAGATTCTGATACTAAATTACTGAATTTGCTTTATCTGATGGATCATTATGATATATTTCAAGGCTCTTAATGGAAACAGATTTCATGACCAGTCAAATTGATGATTTTGAGCTCTTATCAATTTAATTCCTCTCATTATCTCCTTTACATTTACATTCTTTACTGAATTTTTAAACTCTTTCTGTTTATACAATTTTAATATTGTTCCTAAATAGTTCTTCATACAAAACATCTTTTCTGCCAGACATACATTTTCTTCTGCCCATCTACAAAATTCTTCAAATAATTGCTATGCCTTATTCAATCCTAATTTATAGTCCTTTGTGATTGACCTAAATACAAAATCATCTGCTCTACTTAACTATTATTGGACCAATTAATTCTTGTTGCTAACAGCTTTCATGCTAGATTTCTGCATAGTTCTCTTTGTTCTAATAGTTCTGAAATAATGATCTCTATTGCTGACAGTAACTCCACTATCTCTTTTAATATCTATAAGAACATTGGCCATTACAGAACTAATGTCCATTCTGGCAGAATTAACAACAACTATGCTCTGCATTCCTGACTATGCAATAATATCCAGTAAATTAAACTAAAAAATAGACATGCATAATTTATTTTTTTGTTCAATTTTGGGTGAAACAATTGATAGCTTCTGAATTTAGGCAAAAATAATAGCTGTTGAAGTGCATCTTTTTTATGTTTAAATGACTTGCAAAATTATTTATTAACATCTTACCCTATATGTTCTTCAACCTTTTGAAAGTCTGATCATCTAACTGCCAATTTTCTGTATCCCAAATTCTTGTAAGGTAATCTGCTAGATTCTTTAAACTTGGAACCCATCTGATTTCTTGTATTTACACATTGTTCTCTATACAGAACTATCAAAAAAATCTTGCTATATCCTTCTGCCATGGGCATGATCTTCCTTGAGTAATTGGCCTTAGAGCCACTTTGTTGTCTATATATATAATTATCCAAGAATGCCTTAGACATGTTGCAAAAGATTGCAATACTCTTAATGTGGCTAAACTTTTTAACTGTACAATTTCCACTGCTTTGAATAGATGTGACCAATTTCTGCTTCTCTGTAATTCAAATAGACCCTACACTATACTATTGTTAATGCATTTACAAATCTGCTTTTATTTAAGCTGTTTATATACTCATTTCCTATTCTAATTTACAATGTTTTCTTTTAGTCATTCTAAATCCTCTCAAGCCTTTTTGATTAAACACATCTTTTTGTTTTATTTTCAATAATTTTAATTTGCTGCTTCTATTATTATATACAATTCCAGGCACTTCACTTGTGCTAATAGAAATGCCTATAATATGCTCTGAATTTGACCTACTACTGCCACTAACTTCCTTGCCAAAACTGTCTGAAGACTTTTCAAACTCACCAAATCCTTTTGAACTTTTAACAATTTTTTTTCTAAAATCTCCACTAAATCTTTTTCTGTGTCTACCACCAGCTCATAAATCTTTATCCTTCTTGATGACTTTTAACATCCTTTGTCTAATGCTTTAACTAAGCTGCATCCCTTCAGATCAGCTTCTATTATCTGATTCCTTATTTTCAACAAAGTCTCTCTTGTAAGATATGCAATCTATATATTATCTATATAATTTCTGCAAAAAATTCCTTACAACTTCCATATCCTAATCAAGGCTCTCGTTAACTTTAAAAATATCCTTGGAGCCTGTCATAAACTGAATGGCAGCACCATATAATTGAATTATTCTTCTTCTATTTAAAAGCTCAAAAAACACTATGCTCATTTATATATTAATATATAATAATATTCTTCTCACAAGTCAAATACTATTATCTATAAATCGCTTTCTATTATTCTTAAAAACCCACCAAGCTCTTCAAAGCAGAAAGATTTCTTTGATAACACTTAATTTAGCCTCTTTAAGTCTATTACTAAATAGTACTTCTTTGATCCTGTCTTCAATACAAGAAATACTAAGCTTACTTTTAGTAGAAAGTACATCCTCTTTTGATTTACATGCACTAATTTTATTATCCTTGTTTTTTTTAATTTCTTTAACTTTAAGCCTACTCAATTCAACTCATCCTTTGTTGGCCTGAATTGTTACAGAACTTCCATTTGAGTTAATGTCTTTACACTTTTTACAAATAATAGAACTTTGTTTTTTACTACATCATTACTACTGCTGTTGGTTTTATTTTTTTCTCCCAATAGGTTACTAATGACTGCTAATACATTCTTTTTACTATCTTCTTTTCCTTTATTCTTCTCCTCTTAGTATACTTTTTATCCCTCAATTGTACTCAACTTTCTTTTTCTCTAGAGCTAAACTTATGAAGAGACTGATTCATTTTCTTTTGATGACAATCTCAAGTAATATGACCTCTTTCCTCACAAATGAAACACACTATTCTTGCACTTCTATTGTGTCTTACAGGCCTATTTGAATTATATATCTTCATTTCTGTTGTGAGACTCACAAATTGTTTCAAGCATTCTGCTGATTATCATATGCTTGTCATTCTTGCATTTGATATAGAGTCTGAGAAACACTACTACAGAATGGTCCTACTCCTAGGCTAAACTCCAAATGTAAAGATTGACCTGGCTGATAAGGTTGAATAGGTTGAACAAGCTAAATTAAAGACCACTGTATTTTCTGATTAGGTGTAAGAGCTGTTATTCCTATAGGTGCACTATTAAATGCTAGTCTTGATGACATAGGTTTGTTCTTTATCTTCTGTTGTTTATTCTTAGCTGATTGTTTTGTACTTGTTAGCTTATCATAAAAAAGGGCTTCTATTAGATCATCTGAAAATTTATCTTCAATTTCTGAAACAATATTTCATCCTTTATAATTCATTATTTTTAAAACAAATGCTCTTATAACTATTATCTCTCTTGTTTTCAATATTATATATATATATATTTTTTTTAAAATATTAATGGTGAGGCCATGCTTTTAACTTTATTGAAATTCAATTGAAGTTTTTATAAAGAAAAGTTTGCTTTTAAATTACATATGAAGAATAA
>CAJVQA010011605.1:0-10610 GCA_910591915.1 Cetraspora pellucida
TTAATCCATTGGATAGTCCAAAGATCAATTTTAGTAATAATTTGTAGTATTAAGATAGAAGGTAATAATAGACTAAATGAAGAATTATGAGTTGAGTTTATAAAAGATGTAATTGAGGACTGTGCTGATTGTGAAATACAATATGGGATCCATATTTGTTTATATATTTGTTGGTTTAAATAAAAAAGAAATTTAATAAAAAGTAAAGTAGCAATACAAAAGAAATAAAAGTATTGTAAATAGTAGAAATAAGGTCAATAAGAACTAAGCCAGATAAAGTAGAAATAAGAGATGGTATATGAGGAAAGTTATGCAGTTTAAAACTGTTAAGTGTAAGAATTTCTTGATGTAAATTAGAAACCAGATTAGAGAACATGTCAAGAACAGTAGCATTTAAGATGTGATAGTAGTTAGATTATAGTTAGAATTAGTAATAAACTGTAGGCTGTCAGTAAATTGAACTGACTAAAAGATGCTAGGTAATTATTATAGATTAATTGTTAATGAAGAAAGGAGTTGGATATGTAAAGGATGTTAAATAGCTATAGAGTATACAATATCAAGAAAATTGGCATATAAGTTAAGAGATTTTTAGAATTAATATGACAAAGTAATTTAGTAGTCAAATTTGTAGAAATGGAGATAGTGCACTTGCTAGTAATTGTATTGAAATTAAAATAATATTTAGAGTATATAGTAGTAGTAGAAGAAGAAGTATAATAAAGGTTAAAAAACTGAAATAAACAGTACTAGTAAGTAATAAGAGTAAGGCCTATATGGATATTATGTCTTTTGGCCTTGCCAACAATAATTTGATTATTGAGAACAGTAAGTAACCAGAGTTTGGTATTAGAGTTAAAGTAACCAGTAATATAAGAAAAGTAGTTTGACTAAGATAATTAAAATAATTGTATAATGTATATTGATAGGAATAGCTTGTAGTAATGTTCTCAAGAATAGTAAACTACTGAGATATAATACTTTTAAAAAGTTTGTTTAATCTAGGAGAAATATGTTGCCAATATAATAAATATAAATTATTATAGGTAGTAAGTTGGTCAAGAAAGAGGTGTTTGTAGTATCTAAGTTGTTTTTTGAAAACAGAGTATTTAGAATAGAAGAAAAGGAAAGATTTAAAAGAAATAGTTCCATCATATAAAATGTAAGGAATATTATAAATTAGATTAGTTGAAAATGTCTAACCAATATGTTTAATAAACTATATAATTTTAAAGTTTGTGATTAGGCAGTTAAGAACATCAATAATTGAGTTGAGATGAGAGAAAATGCTAGTTGAAGACCAAAGATTGTTTTGTAATTGTTGGATTTGAATATGGATAAATATGCCTAATAGATCAGGATTATTAAGTTATTTAAGAAGATTAAAAATATGATATTGCAGTTGGATGTTCCAAATGTATTTAATGTTATAAATTTGTGGATGTAGAATAGTACTAGAAGGTATTGTATAATAAAATTTGGCTTTAAGTTTAACAAGCCCAATGTGCTGAGTAAAATTTTATTGTAGGTTGATTGGTTGATTATTATATTTTGAAATCAGTATTTATAAGTAGAAATAATCACTATATTAATAATATAATAAGCATATGAGTTAGTAATATATTTGGTTTTAATGATTTGGATTAATTGAGAGAATTCAGAAATAAGTAGTTTTGTTTGTTTAGATTATTGTTATCTAAAGTAAACCAACAACCTAAAAATTTAAATAATATTTTAAAAGAGTGAAGAGGAAGAAGATAATTATTATAAGAGATAGACATATAATAAGATAGAAGATTGTTGGTAACTAGAATGAATTTTGAAAGATTCACTTGAATATTGGCTATAACATAAAAGGATTCAGTTATAGATAATATATATGATAGTTCAAATTGTGATGAAGCAATTCAAAGAATATTATCTATATAATCCAATACAGAGCATTGTTTTTGTAATAAGTTAGATGTTTGAAGTTTGATATTAGTAGTCCAAAAAAATTGTAATTTGTAACCAGAAGTGTTTGAATATATATAGAGATAAGTGAATCATAGTAAATATGCTATAACAAAAGAGTAATAGTTTCATTTTGGTTAATACTATTGTGAACTGAGTAGGATAAAATTAAACCAAGATTAGTTATAACTTAATTGTAATGATCAGTAAGAAGGTCAAAGAGAATGTTAATAGTGAATAAAGAAAGTAAGAGGCAAGAGAATGCATACGTGAAGAGAGTAAAGTTAGCAGAGTTATAGACTTTACTTAGATTTTGTGAAAGTAACTAAATGTTCTTATGATTGCAAGAAGCTCTTTGATAAGGTTGTTAAGAATGTTAATAGGAATTGAGGTACTGTTATTAAGAAATACAATATAATTAAAAAATGAGAAAATGAGATAGGTTAAAAATAAAGTGCTAAGTCAATTAATAAAAATTTTGATATAAAGCTTGCAAATATGTTCAACAAAACTAATAGGTTGAGTAAGGTTAAGGTTATCATCAAATGTATTTCATTTAGAGATAGGATAAATGTGACTATGTTTTCATTATTTGAAAATTTTATTTTCAAAAAAACAATGTTTAAAGAAAATAATAATAGCAGAAATATATAGAAGGCTAATATATTTAAGCATTTTATAACTAATACCTATAAAATTACAGACTTTGTTATTAGGTAATTAAGAGAAAGTTCTTAAAAACTCATTATTAGTAATAGGAGAATTAAAAGAATGATACTAAATTGAATTAATGTAAGGAAATAGAAGACAGTATTGTTGTCAGACATTATTAAAGAGAGTTTGATTGATAGGTCTGTATACTGTCCAGTTTTAAAAATAAGATCAAATATGTTGTTTAATAATTAGTAAAGTTAGTAATAAGTTCTTGAGAAAGTTTTATATTAGTAAAGTAGACAGATTAGTGGTAATGATTAAGAATATTGTTAATAGTCTAAGTATAATATGTTGTAAGATTAACACATCTTTTGTCAATAGTTTTGTTGATTCATTCTCAAAGTAAAAGAGAGTTTTCAAGATGACAGGCATAAAAAAGCTGTTTTCTAATTGAATAAGTATGTTGAAGCCAAGTTTGAATAAAGATTGAGTCAGTAGAAATATGTAATTGAAGGTTACAATGTAATTATTTGTTAATTTGGGAGATATTTTAATTAATATAGAAGGTATTAGAATGTTGAATAAGTTTTTTATTAAGTTTAATAATATGACTAAATTTTTTGAGTAATAGATGTAATTGAGTACTATGAGATGAGCATTGATGGTTGTAGCTATGTTTGTAAGAGACTTTGTTAGTAATAATATGAGTAGTACTATAAATAATAGAGTATTGAATTTTATACCAAGTGGTTTCAATACTTTTATAAGTTTTATTATTTGTAGAAGTTTTGTATAATAAGAGTTGTTGAGATAAAGTATTTGTAAAGAATTTTTAGTCCTTTGTAGACATGGCTTTGTAGTTAAAAATACAGTGATTAATGCCAATATGTTTATATAAAGGTTTGTTATAAGTATGTGAAAATGTTTAGGTAAAGGAAAGAATTTGATAATCACTAGAATTAGAAGTTTGGCTATTATTAAGACCTTAAGAAAGAAGAAATTGTATATTAAATTGGTCAGTTCAGATGTAGTCAATATGATTACTGCTAGTATTGTTAAATCAGGTAAAGTGTTTGTTGTAAAGTAAGCTCTAATATTATATATACTAGAATTATTAAGAAAATTAATAAGTTTATATTTAGAAGAGGAGCTGTAAGTATTATTTTGTATATTGAAAATCACTAAGGATAATAGAATGAATATGAAGTTAAAAGACTTGTTGCTTTCAGTTAATTATTTTATTTTAGGTTTGGTTACAGATAGAAATTTTAGCTAATAGCAGATATACTGAAATATTGTGAAGCTTGATATTATTTCAAAAGAAGATGTCAAATATTATAACACTTTTAGAATATGTATAAATACTGTAAACATGAAATTTAAGATGATTATGAATCATAATAACAATATCTTCCATATAGATAAGAGAGTAGACTAGTAGTAAATAAAGAAGCTATTATTATAGAAAAAGAGATTAGATTTGTCAAAGATTTTGGTTTCTGTAATGCTTGCAATAGATATATCATGATTGAGACAATAATTCTGCTATGCTTCTCTCTTAATAGGTTCATTAAAGCTTCTAACATTTTGTATAATAATAGTTAGGTTGAGATAATATAAAATTGTATTTAATAAAGATGAGAAAGAATTACAATTAGAGATTGATGAGTGATTATCAAAAAATAAATCAGATAAAATAGAAGTAGGATTAAAAAGTTTCATTTAAGTAAAATACTGTAAAATATAAGAAAAAAATATGAAGTAATAACAATATAATCTGGTTAACAAGTGTTATTAGGAAGATATATGTGAGTTTTATTATAAGATGAATTAACAAAAAATATGATACTGGATACTGTTTTATTGTAATTATATTTATTAATATATTGAATTAAAGTTTGAATAGTTTGACCATAAGAGAGAATTGGTAAATTGTAATAAAGAAGAAATTTGTTAAAGCATGTATGAAGATCATAGAGGATTAAAGATATTGTAAATGATCTTTCAAAATTGTCTTCTACAGGGTTGATTACTATATGCTTGGCTCTTACAGCTGTGCAAAGTACTATAGTCCACTCTGTATATTGGATCTGACCATCATTGTCCTGGCTTTTTATATAAGTAGGCTTGTTTATCTGTTTATTTATTTTATTTCCTTATTAACTGCAATGGATGTATCTTTTAATAAGATGTTGACTGCTTCAATGTTGTTTGTAAAAAACAAAGAACTTAAAAAAAAGATTATAAAAAAAATAAGTCCAGAATGGAAACTGGTTGGAAGTCAAGATTGAATTTTTTAATAAAAATTTTTTAGTTACTAGATAAACAGTATTATTAAAATATTTAACAATTTGTAAATAGGTTGGCTTTTGGTTTTTTATAATATCAAAGTATATAATAATTTGAGTTAGAAATTTGGTATCAATAATGTTTTTTATTAATAGATTGATAGTCTCCTTCTTGGACAAAAATTGTATATTATGATTTTTAGTAGCAGTTTGATAATAAAAAGAGAGATAATAATAGAAATAGTAGTTATAATATTTAGGATTAGTTTTAACTTTGTTTTGTTTACAAACAAAGTTTTTAGTATGATTAGCTAGTTTATTAAGGACTTTGGTAAGAATAGATTAGTAGCATATTCTTTATTTTTATGAAATAATGTAGTGTTAAGAGTTGGATAAATACAAGTTTTATCATCATAAGAAGAGAATGATACTTAAGATTTGGTTAGAATATTGTTAAATAGTTTGGTACTATTATGAAATTTTTTGTCATCAAGGTATTGATAATCTTTATTGTTACAAATAAAGCAATAAAAATTAACAATACAAGATGCTTCTTCACATCACTTTTGGAATAATTAGGTTTTTGAAGTATATAAGTTTCTGGAAGGTGTTTGTAAAGTTGAAGAATGAAGTATTGATGAAATTAAATTTTGACAGAAGTGCTGACTTTTTTTTTATCAATATTTGAAGAAAATTGTTTACTATAGGGTGGATAGTAGGTTTCAAATTAGGAATTAAAGTAATTAAGAGAATTTTTGAATAAGGAATACAAAATCTTTTAAGAAAGAAGATTTTGGGAATATTAAAGAAAAATTTAATGTTAGATCTAGTATTTGAATAAATAGTGAGGTAATTTTGTTTAAAATCTGTAGTTTGAATAAAAGATTCAATTTTAAACTTTTGGGTCTAAGTTGTAGGTCTTTACCAAATTTTTGATAGTTAATAGATTAATAGTTGTTGAAATAAAAAGAGATGAAGACATGCAAGATTGAGACAGAGTTAAAGATGATTATGAGCTGTGTATAGTGAAATAGTAACTGATGAAGTAAAGATTTTAAGATAATTAAGTTTGGTGAAAAGAATGATAATAAATTTGAGAATATGATTTTTTAAAATAGATTTAAGGAGATCAAAAGGAATAGTAGTACTTTTGTTAATATTAGAGTTATATTATAAATAAGATTAATTAAAAATTCAAGTTATTGTCTAATTATGATATGAATACTATAGTAAAATAAGACTTTAAATGCAGGTTGAGTAGCAGTAACTGGCTTAATTTCTTTGTTAGAATAGAAATCATAAAGAAATTTTTTTAGTAAAATAAAAAGTTGGAGAAAGAATAGAGTTTGCAAATTTTTGTTAGACTATATTTCTTCAGTAATAGAAAAATTTGTAACTTAATTGTATATAGAATTAGATTTTGGTTTAAGAATACTAAAATAAGATTAGAAAAGAGGTTTATTAGAAATATTCTAGATTAGTTAGTATTGCTAGACTTGTTAAGGTTTAGATTAGAAGTGTCAAGAATATTAGAAATAAGAAGTTGGTTAGAAATAAGATTAGTATTAATATTTGTAAAAAAGAAGAA
Organism: Cetraspora pellucida; assembly: GCA_910591915.1. Classification (NCBI taxonomy): domain Eukaryota; kingdom Fungi; phylum Glomeromycota; class Glomeromycetes; order Diversisporales; family Gigasporaceae; genus Cetraspora; species Cetraspora pellucida. The sequence goes on from CAJVQA010011605.1 coordinate 6,484, forward strand.
ATCATTAAGATTAGAAATAGTTGAGGTTTAGTACAAAGAAATAATAAGAGAATTAGTGATTTGAGAAAATTTATATAAGATATTTTGAAAGATTTGGGTAAGATTTTTCTTGGTTTGAGAAAAGTTAGTTCATATTCAGATGAGCCAATTATGTAAGTAAAATGATAAATTTTATTGTTTTTGGTAATATATTTTTCAATAAAATAATGATGCTCATTTCTCTTAATATAACCAATTAGAAGAGAGCATTTAAGACAAGTATGATAGTGTATATCAGATATAGAAGATGAAGAAACACTGTTAGTTGAGAAGAAAAGATTAGTTATAAGTTGTTGAGCTAATTTGTTGAAATTATTTTTTACATTAATGTTGATATCAATTGTAATAAATTCAGTAACTTGAATTTAGTTAGAATTGGTAGTGAAGATAAATTTGATGTGATATTTGCTACAAAGACAATTAATTACAGAGGTGAAGGTAAAAACTTAAATGAATAATTTTGTTAGATTGAAGGTTTTTAGCTAAGCAAAAAGTTGGTTTAACTTTACAAGAAATAGGATGAGCATTTTTACTATTTTTTTTTTCATAGAAATCAATTTCAAAACTGTTAAAAAAGTTTTACTAAAAATAGTCAGGATCTGCAGTATCAAGCTTTTGGCTGGTTAATATAGGTATTTGTAAATTTTGATAATTTGAATAAGAATATTACTAAAAATTTAGAAAAATTTTTAAATTAAAAGTTTAGTCAATTAATTAATTTTATAAGAATAGTAATAGAAACAAGGATTGTATGTTTGGAATATTATAAAAATAATATTTAGATATAACTAAGATGGTTGGAGTTATAAATATAACTCAGATACTAGTACAAATAAGATTTGTTGTACAAATTACTGTATACAATTAATAAAAATCAAATATAGAAATAACTAGTTTATATTGAATAAATTTCTATTAATAATTAGTTTATAGATTTTTGGTATAAATTAATAAACTATAAATTAGAAAATTATAATATTATTATATAAAAATTGTATAAAAGAAAAAAGAAATGAGGTAAGAACAAAAGATAAAAAAAATTTTTACAAAAGAATAAAAGATAAATTTAGTTGTATTTTAGCCAATATTAGATCAAAATTTTTCTTTCAGAACTTGTTTTGATCAGGCAAATGTGTGCTACAACTTTAATTAAAGGTATAAGATTAGTTATTGCAATAAGAACTTCAAGAAGATTAAAATTTTAAAACTGGAAGCCAAAGACCATTAGTACAGTTTTCACTGTAAATTTAAGAGATAAATTTATAATATTTTCAGAATATATATAAATTTATAAGCTCAATAAGTATACTTAAGATGTTAGGACAAGTTGTTTTAGTAAAATAAAAAGTTATTAGTATTTTTAGGTAAGTAATTTTTTTAGTTAATTTTTGTACAATGGATTTGCAGAAAGAGTTTTCATTCTTCTGTTTGGTCTAATATTAGTAGTATATGTAAGAAAATTATAAGTAATCTAGTAAGACTATTACAAAAAACTCATCTAAATAAAGCATATGACCTTTATATAAAGTTTTGTAAATGACCTAAAATAAGAGAAGAGCAAACTGATATTGATATATTAATAGTATATATAAGATGACTACATATAATAAGTCAAGTTGTGCAAGTACAATCTTGTTTAAATATATTATTAAAGAAGTTTAGAAAGAAAGAAAAGATTGATTTAATTGAGAATTTTAGGATTAAGAAGATAATTTAAGATCTAAAACTATTAAGAGCACAAGATTGTGAGGTATTGTGATTACATGATCCCTTCCTTTTGGTGGCATTAAAGAAATACCATAGTATACTTTCTAATCAGACAGAATCAATTTTTTGATAATGAGATCTGATATTAGTAGTAGTAGGGTTTCATACAATAAGAAGACCAAAGGAGCTTTATTCTTTAAAATTAAGAGATATTGAAAAAATAGTGAAGACCTTTTATAAATTAAAATTCAGAAGTTAAAGAGTGATCTTTTCATAAATGAGAAATTTGTCTCTATCAAAAGAATAAATAGTAGATTTTGTCTAATGCATCTTTTAGAGAAGTATTTGGAAGTTAGATCAAAAACAGATAATAAAAAGTTCTTATTTTTGTCAAAAACAAAGAATCAAATATCAGTAGTGCAGTATCATCTATAATTAGACAGATGACAACTAATGCAAGTTGTTAAGGTCAATTTACAGCCCATAACTTAAGAATCAGTAATGCTATTGTAGCAATAAAGGATGCTATGGGTTTAATACAAATTAAAGTTATAGTTAGTTGGAACTCAAAAGCTGTATTGTTGTATTTAAGATCAGTAGCTATAACTCAAATTCAGATTTTAGAATTAATAGGATTTTAGAGCAGCTTATAATATAGTTAGATAATAATCTAGTTTTAGAATAGTAAGGGCCTTATTGATGACTATATTGATTGTGTTACTCAATCAGAGCAATATAAAAAATTTTCTATATGTTTCAAAGAAATTTATAATACTTATTAATTCCCATGTCTGTACCATAATAATAATAATAATTGGAAAACCTAGACCCATTAGTAGCTAGGCAGATGAGTGACAAATGTAGGCTACTTAAGATAAAGTTACAAGTAACTCTTTTGTCATGAACCTGGTAGTCACTATGATTAGTAATGTATCATTACTTCACTGTAGCTATGATAAATTAGGTGATAAACACTTGTGATACACAAGTTAGTCTATGATGTAAAGTGACATAAGACATAGTATAAGTATTTATAGTAGTCATGAGTAAGAATTTTTATTTGTTTTTTTGGTTTGCTATGCTTGACTAAGAAGTCTAGCTTTGTTGAGTCACACCTTCCCTCACCTTTTAATTAGCAAGATCTCTGAGAAATTTCTGCTAAGTCTATTATATTTAGAATACAGTAAGTAAGGTCAAAGTAATCTCGGCCTTACAGGTCGAATGCTTGAAATCTATTGGCAGCTCAACTGTACAAGTCAGATGCAGAGCTAGGAGCAGCAGTTTAGACTTTCATGCTAAGTTTGGAAGTGTTGGCAGCCCGACTGCACAGGTCGAATGCAAATTATAGAGAACAATCAATAGAGTTGATTGTGATTATTATAGTGCATTTTCATTAGGCACTAAATTTAAGATTAAATTAAACAAATGACAGGTATTCGATTCTAGGAAAAAGCTGCGAATCACGTGATAGCAAGGACCCCTTCTTGTCTGTACCGTCGTAATAATAGTAATTGGAAAGCCTAGACCCATTAGTAGCTAGGCAGGTGAGTGACAAATTTTTATTTGTTGTCTTTTAATGAAGATTTTTCTTAAAATTATTTGATAGGACTGACAGAAAAAAAAAAAATTGATTGCTAATCTAAATTTTGATTCAATGTAAAAGGTTAACTTTGTGTTGTCTTAAGTGTATTTGTTGTAATTTAAATTCGTAATAATTGAGAGATATTTTATTAAAATTTATGTTACTTATAGTTTAATGGTATTTTGAGATTTAATAATTTTTTTTTCTTTTGAGTAGAATCATGATTCTTTGAATTTTTTTGAATGCAAATTCAATGCGTTAAAATTTGTATTTATATTATATAATACGGAATATTTGTAATATAGCATGCATTGTAAAAATTTAAGGTAAAATGTTGAATGTATGTATTGTGTTGTCAATTTGTCCGGTTTGAATAGATTTAAAGTTTAGTGGATTAGTTCTTGGTAAACTACGTTGACTGTTTTATTGTTCATGTTATTGACTGGTAGTAAATATAATACATAATAAGTAAATCATTTTTTATTATTACGTTAGTCATATTCCCAGCTATTAATTACGCACGTACGTACGTACTCGCTATTTCAAAGTTTATAAGTTCATGCACTTATATGCAGGGCTGACCAATCGTATTGCATAAAGGGTACATTCGCATAAATGCCATCGTTCTACTACTACTAAATGCGCGTAACTTATAATTAGTTGATAATCTTGTAATATAAGAGACAATAATTCTCTATTAAAGAAGAAAAGTTGGCTTTAGAGTAGTGTTGGCAGGCGAAACTATTTTTGACAAATGGCGAAAGACGAAACTAAACCCGGCGAAAGACGAAACCTGGCG
>CAJVQA010011606.1:0-10610 GCA_910591915.1 Cetraspora pellucida
TTTCACAGTATCTAGCTCTGTAATCATTGTTTCCCCGTTCCTGGTTTCGCGCGACAACGTTGCGCAGCTACTTATTTTTAAAAGTGATATGACCATCCCAACGTACATACGTATGTAATTCGTAATGATCGACACTATACATAAGACTGATTGATCAAAATTTTAAAATATGTATGATTCACTTTTTTTCATTTTTTAGAAGTGTTCCAGATTAGATTTTATTATAATCGATCGCATTGATAAAAAAAAAAAGTAATTAGTTATGATGTGATCGATCACCATCTCTAATTCAAACTATCATTGTAACTTTCGATTTACGCGGGAGTTTAGCATTTCGCCAGGGGTTTTATCTTTCGTTTCTCGCCATTACATAAAATGGCTTCCCCTAACAACCACATCCAGACGGTTTCCCGCTTTGAACCATCGGATCACACCGTTTCCATTATACGGGGAAAACTGAATATGCTTGGTTGGGATGAAACATGGCGAGGTTTAGACTGTACTATGCAATGAATATTATTATATTATCGTCCTTTTTTGAAGACAATAAACTTCCAGGGTTATATATTGGTCGCACTAATCTTGGGAGACGTTATGATTATGGGCCATAGGTTACATGGTGGATCAACCCAGCAAGATAGCATGGAGTTCATGGGATCCTCAATTATAACGATGATCTCATCTTTTATCCAGCTTATTCACCAAAAACCCACTCATTGGTTTCCATAGAATCAGTTGAAAACCGAGAAAATGTGCCAATATTTTCAAACCGCGGAATTAAAACTTCCGAGAACATTAAAGAAACCATTAATTATCTTTTGATAAATCCGGTATTGTCAAAAAAAAACTTTGATACCACTTTAGCATTCCGAGAAATGATATGGTGTGGTATTCAAAGAATATCATTAAAGGCATATTTACGTCCGAGCACGTAAATTCATCCAGAAATAATCAAAGTGATGAAACTATTTTTATAAAAAGAAATTTATTCCAAATTCCCGGATTTTATCCGGTATAGTTGAATTGTTCAACTGGTTATGATATTATTAAATTTTATTTTAGATAATAATGATCCTTTCTTAGATTTTGAAGTTATATCTGGGCTATCATCATTTCAAATTTCTGATTCTTGGCTGAATAGATGGAATCAACCCGCTATTGATGTAGTTAATTATACTATGTGCTTTAAAGACATTATAACTTGATGGTAATAATGGCTTTAAAATTAATCTTAGAAGTGCCACCTATCGCCATTATTTGTGGACATCGAAACGTTGGAAAATCAACTTTTGCTAAATAACAATATGCTTAATTTGTATGGTATCGATTCGTTATTAGACGATCTGCATGATAACAAGTGTGTCAGCAAATTTTAATTTTTATAAATTTCTTACCATACGTATTAGTTGTCCTAAAGTTGCTTATATTGAAAGCGATGTTGGACAATCAGAATTTACGCCATCCGGATCCGTATCTTTCAACATATTGAACTCACCTATTTTTGGTATGTATTTCGACTTTTTTGTCTCTTTTTCTCCTTTTCGTTTATCTTGCTCTAATAAACAATTTATAAATAGGATCGCCATTTACTCACATCCAACAGCCTTATAGATCTTATTATATTGGCAGCAATACTCCTCTTGATGATCCCAATTATTATTTGGATTGTTTACGTGAATTGGTAATTGTTTATCGTTGTGATATCGCCTTGGTCCAGACTTTGGCATGCATGTGGACGAAGAGATACAACGCATTCCATTAATTTTAAATACTCACGGGTGAACATAAGGTATTCAGATTAATATATAAATCGATAAAAAAAATGTCGAGACTGGACCAAAGGGTTGACAAAGGGAATTTTCGTTTTGTATGTGTTAAACGGTTCAATTGTTGGTTAAGTTGAAGTATTCTAGATGTAGACGAAAATTTTGAAATAGTCGATAAATCAGAAGTATTACAAGAAAAAGGAATAAGGATGGTACGTATCCTTTAACAATTATGTGTTAATATGATCTAATATAGTAAAACTATAATGTATTCTAAATAATAGCAGCCTCCACGTTATTTTCCATCCACCCCAGATCCATCTGAATATACATTTTTAGGACTTGCTATTATACGGTCTATAGATCCAGTTGCTCACACCTTTCATATTGTAACACCACTTTCATATGTAGAGTTACAGAAAACAAGTCTCATTGTAAAGAGGGTCATTAGATTTACCTACGTGTTTCATGTTGGATCATTCAAATAATATTTCAACTGATGCCTGTGGCGTGGCGTAGAAGAGAGTGTCTTATATGAGTTTAGAGGCTAGGGAAGGTGTTGGGAACGCAGCTCAAAGAGTTAAAAGACGAAGTAAAAATAAAGAATAAAAAAAGTATATATATAGTATTATATAGAGATTTTATCTTTTGACAATTTTGAAAACTAAAATTCGAAAAACTTTATTTCCCCCAGATCGACGCACGGGAAGAGTTTAGTCTTACAAAAGTATGCCATATCCATACAAAAATCAAAACTCAATTCTGAAGTGTTTTTAGAAGACTTAGTATCTCTAAGGGCAATTGATACGTTTTGTGTCGATTTTCAGAATCGATTCTGAATACTATTTGTTTATTCATATTAAGTTAGTTAAGTATAAAGATTTTGATTGATCTTTTAAATAAGTTATTTATTATTGTTAATTTAACTGTGAATACAAAAGATTTTAATGTTTAAAAATAAATACAGTATGTTATATCTTTTTATTCGTGTCATTTAGTTATGTATAAAGTTTTTTTTTATTCGAATGCGCTAAAATTCGTAGTCATAAGTTTGTTAGTTAGATTGTGAATAATGCAATACAAAAAATTAATTGTATATTAAAATTATTTCAATCTTTGTTTTCTTACATTTTCATTCGCTAAAAACAAAAAAAAAGGTATTGTTATTAAATAAAAAATTCATATTTTGTCAACAATCATTTTTTCTGGGGTGGCTGATGATAAATGACCTAATCATTTGATCAAAATTCAAATAACCAATGACCAGGTCATTTGGGTCATTAAAGCCATTTGCATATAGAATAATTTTATTGGTCGAATTGGTCATAAAAATTATCGTAGATTGTTTTAGAGACCAATTTTAGTTGGTTAAAAGGTATTAGAATATTAATTAACATATGTTAAATGACCTAAGTCATTTATGCTTCAAATGACCCAATGACTAGTTATTTGTCATTTGGGTCATCTTACCATCTTTGTGTGCGATCCTTGTGTATACTTGACGATTCTGTGATATACCCAAATTATATGCAATTCTGTGGCAAAATTTGTCAGAACTTTCCGGAATTTGGGTTGACTTTTGACCTTCAGGGAACCGGGGGTGACCGCCCAAATAAGGGGGCCTGGCACCTTACGAAATTACCCGATTTTTCCGATTTTTTCCAATTTTTAAATTAATATTAGGGTTAGGGCTAGAGTGGGGTTAGGAACTAATTTATATATGGTAAAATCGCCTTCCGACACTTTTTACTTAGTCAACCAAGACCGGTTTGGATAGCCATTTTTTATATATTTCGTGTTTTTGTCTTTGCCGCCTCGCTTTGTTTTGTTCGGACTGATCCGGGTTATATGTCGGGTAATTTCGTAAGGTGCCAGGCTTTAAACGACCTAAACAAATGTTATACGAGCATTCCGTCCTTGCATATTTTCTAGACCAATCAAATTAGCAGTTTTAGATTTGAATTTCAAGATCGAGGTCTACCGAATAACTGATTGTAGTAGCAATTAATTGAAATTTTTTGAACTCAATTAAGTGGCAATTAGTTAATTAATTGCAATTTTGCATAATAGATTACATATCGTCATTAGAATTATTAATTACAGTAAATATACCTTGCGTTGTTTAACAAAATTGTATTACACTAGAATTAGTTGCAATTATTTTGTTATATTTGGGTTTCAATAAATTTTATGATAATTTTAATTGATTTTAATTGTTTGATGTATGGTAAAAATTAATCGCAATTAATTTTTCGATAAGTCTAATAGAAACAGTGTCTGATCCAAAGTGAATCCTTCTTGCCTGTAATCAATTACAAATTAAAATTATTTATATTGGATTCAATTGTAATGGATATAATTCCTCACCAGTCTTAATATATATATAACATTAATGATCTTTTGATTAAAATTAAGCAATTAAATAATATTATAATCAAAATAATTTAATAAAAAATTTACTAAAATTTTAATTATATTACAATAATATAATAATTTTATATAATTATGAATTTATTTACATTAATGATCAACTCTTCCTGATGATCTTCTGCACTAATTTTTCTATACATACTAATCTACAAAAATTATATAGTTAGTATGTTTATATACAACAAAATTTTACCATATAGCATCTGGGTTCAAGAGTTTCAAATTACATATGGGTTATATGAAAAAGAGTTGAAAAAAATAGCTTCTTGTGGATTTGGCTTTCCAGTAGAAATCTATGAAATTATTAAAAAAGTAATTTTGGTTACAACCAAGGAAGTTTTTGTTAAGTTATATCTGAATAGTAGCAAAGATAGAAGTCTGGTTGAATATATTATTTTATATAATGAAAACTTCTATACTCATTATAATTAATGTTTTAAAAAATTTTTTTCTCATTTTTTTTAAAAAAATTTTTATCAAAAAGTGAATATTCTAGCTTATTCTTATTGAAATTGGTATTATTAATTCTTTTAAATCAGAATTATTTATTAGTTTTATTCAAAAAGGATCTATATTGTAGATAAAGTATAAGTATACATGTCTTGAAAGAATATAACAATAAAATAAAATTGGAAATTTTCAATAAAAGATGAGATGATTAGTCAGAAATATGACAAGTATTAAAATATAAGATCTAATGAAAAGTATAATGAGTCATATATGAAGATGGATCCAGTGACAAGGAGTTGAGATGTCCAGTACATGAAAAATTCTTTGTCAATTCAATTTTGGTTAAATTGTTTTTCTTAAAATATAATTTTTAGTATTAAATATATTAATTAGATAGAGTTAAAGTAAAGATTACTGTATTTAGTAATATATAATTTTTAGTAGACTAATACAGTCTTTATAATTAGTGACTATTTGTTTGGTTTTTATCAGCAATTCCTTTTCCTTTTATTTCTTAATATTTGTTTTTTTTTTATATTTTTCTTTTATATATATATTTTTTTTAATATATTCTTTTTTAACAAGAAAATTTTTTTTGGTTTTTTATTTCTTTACAAATAAATAGTATCAGATTGGTGTTATTCAATTATAAGATGACAGACAGATGAGCTCAATTCAGACTTTAGCAGGTCTGGTACAGCAGGTCGCTCATAGGTACCAATTGGAGTAATCACATGATAATGACACATGAAGTTAGATATAGTTTTATTTGTATATTGTCTGTACTAAACATTTATAAATAAACTTCTGACTGGTTAATCATTGTGGCTGCCAAAGGTTAAAAAAAAAAAAAGAATTTATTTAAAATTTCAATAAAAAATTACAGTTTAAAAAATAAATTTTTTGTATTTTTAAATAAATTTGCTGTTATTGTTGTATTATCTATTATTGCTTTAATATCTGAATTATTCTCAATTATTTTTTTACTATCATTGTCAATGAATTCATTTTTGTCTAATTTGTTTACTAAACTTGCTCTAATTATTTCAATGTTTTTTTTAATTTCATCTTGAAGATATTTCAAACAAATCAAATATTTAAATTTATATTTTTGCATACAATGGCTATAATACCCATGCCCACATACAAAAACATTATTATCATTAGAGAAATTAGTATAGTTAGTACAATTACAGTATAAATAATTATATAAATCAGTTATAAATAACTTTCTGAATATAATAAATCTTCTAAAAAGATAACAATCTGTTATTTTGTAACCTAAAGAATGCAACTTATAGGTATTAATACTATTAGATAAATCAATAATCAAAGGACACAAATGGTGAACTTGATATATCTTTTCAAAAATATCTAAAAGCAATATAGTACACTTTTAAAAAAATGTATACAATTGCTTTGGTGTATACAGATATTTTACAGAATTAACAAAATAATATTAAAAATTATTATTTTCTCAATACTAAAAAATAAAGCATACTTCCTTTTGCAACTGATCTGTTATAAAAAACTTAAAAGTACATTGCCAAATAATATTATAAGTGACTTCTATAGAAGAATCACTTAATAAAACAAGATGAATTGTAATCATATTGATCATCAAGTAATTAATCTTTATTCAGTAAAAAATATTTGAAAAGAACATTAAAAGAGCATACTTATAGTTTTTTCAATTAAAATAAAGAAAAAGGTCAGTTTAGCAATGTATACATAACTCCTTATAAGCTGGCCAGTTACCTTCCTAATAGTAAATAATATAAATATTGAAAACTAATAGAATTAAATTATTTAACAGATTAGTTAAATATAAAAATTCAATATTTTTACAAGTATAACTGAATTTGAAGTAAACAGTGTCAATAATATCTAGTTATACTATATATATTATGTAGAGAATTAAATTGATTCACCATGGTTATAACTTCTTATCAAGATTTTTTTTTCTAAATATGCCTCTATAAATGTTATTAAAAAGAAATGAATTTTTTAAATAAACAAATTTATAGCCATTTAAGGATATATAAAGAGAACCTATTATAGGCAAAAATAATGTAATAAATAATAAAATAATTTTGTTGTTAAAAAGAATCTGATGTGCGATAGTTTTTTAAATGAAGAATTGGTTGGACCAGTCTGCAACAATAGGAATTACATTGTTTTTAAAATATTTTTGTATAATTTCTTGATCATGCACTATCTGAAGAGCTCTTGTATAATCTTTAACATTTTTCAAATTACTTCTAACAAAATTAATAAAGATAGAATTTTGTATATATTAATTAATTTTTTTCTCTACCAACCTGTTATTATAACTATACAAAATTAGTCTCTTCAAAAGTTCATTATCAGAACACTTACCTATATGATTCTGTATATGCTCATAATAAGAAATATTCAGATTAATAATAAATCATTTATTTAGATGTCTTATGATCAGTTTGTTATTAATAACTTTCAGATTGAGTACTCTGTTATATGATAGTAATAATATAGAATACAGATTTGCTAGAATTGTTATTATGTATGTCAGAATAGATGTATTAGTAAAGTCAGATTGCTGTAATATATAAATATTGTAATAATTATCAATATTCAACACAAATACTTTTTTGCATATTTAAAAATAACATCTTCTATATATTTCTTATAAGCATCTAAAATTTGTTTTTTCTTTCAATCAATTGCTTTTGACATTGTAGTTATACTGAGATTCATCATGTATTCAAACCTTCATTGCTCATACTTATAGAATTTAGATAATATCATATATTGAACTTAAAGAAATTAATTTTTGTATTATTTAATAATGCAAGAAGATAACATATATGCACTATTAATTTTTTCATATAATTCATAGTTTACACATTGCATTTAAGTGGTCTAGCTACTAAATAAAGTAAATCAACAAAATTTTCCAAATACTTAATTGTTTAAAATATTTTTTACAATTCATTATATAAATAAATAAGCACTTTTTTCTTTATATGTTCTCTTTTATAGAAAACTCTTGTCATGGCCTCTATAATCTTGATGAGATTGATCATATTTATCTTTTTGTCTATAATCTTTATATCTTTCATTGTAGTTTCTATATTTTTCTTAGTAATCTCTACTTCTTTACTAGTTGTAACTTTAATTTCTTCAACTTCTTCAATTAAAACTTTTAATTATTTGGCTTTTCTTCATAACAGATTTACTACAAAATTTATATAACAATTATGGCATAGTTTATTATTTTTCTTCTACATTATCTTAGTTAAATTACTATTATCTACTTCTCTTACTTTTTGTCTTTCAAAGAGCAGAATACAGTTGGCCCAGTAGTTCTACAATTCATATAATGCTTAGAATCACTCATTTTTTTTACTAAGCAAATCTAATATAAAGATTAAATAATTTAGAATAATTCAAATGATATTATTAAAATATAGCATGAAGGCTTCAAGGTTTTTTAGTACACTTTACTAGGTTAACAAAAGAGATAATTTACTTGGGCTTTGGAAAAAAGTACTGTAACATGTATAAAAAAAAAATAGATCAATTGAATCACTTGTATGATAATCTACAGATTCAGAGTATACTCAAGACAGTCCTATCTGTTTTTTCAGAAGAGACTGTCTTGAATGTCCTGATCTTGTAGATCATTACACAATTAATTAAAGATTTTTTTTATATATTTTACAATACTTTTTTAGAAACTTTGAATAATATATTTCTTCTATAAAATGTGAATGAACATACTAAGCAAACTTGAAGCTTTTGCATTATATTTTAATAAAAAATAGTTGATTCAAGTTGATTCAGTTAATATTATATTTTAATTTACTTTACAACAATATGTCTAAAATTAAGAAGTGTATAGAATGTAAAACTACTAAATTTTATCAATTTTGTTTGTTAACAGAAAATAAATAGAAGAAGGCCAAAGCTAACAGTTTGATCAAAATGCTTAAATAGAAGGTAACAAATTATATCATGATTGTTATATAAATTATATACAAAATTAATTAAAAAAAGCCAATGGGCAAAACTTTTTGTTAAAGAAATTGAAACCAATTTTGATGTAATTAAAACTGATATAGAGGCTATAGATAAGAAAAAGAGAAGTATAATTAACTTTATTAAAGTTATTAGGTTTATAGCACAAATTGTTTATAAGAGAAAACATATATGAAAAGAAGTCTCTATATATTTTTTTAATAAAATGCAAGAATTATTTGCACAAATTGATCCAAGTCTGATAACCTTTTTCAACTAACTTTATTTATTAGCTTGATCATTTGAACATTGTGAGCAGACAATGAGGCATATGAAAAGATTAATGGTCTTTTTGTATTATCTTCTTGCATTATTAAATAATTCAAAAATTAATTTTTTTAAGTTTGATTTAGCTTATTATCTAGATTCAGTAGGTATAAATAATGAAGATTTGAATATGCTAGCTAATATTAGCATAACTATAACTGTAAGATTGGTAGATTGTAAGAAGAAACAAATTTCAGAGAGACATGAAACATATGTCAAAAAATCTTTTAAAAATTAGCCAAGAAATGCTTTTGTGTTAAATATTAATTATTATCACAATATTTATATTTAAAAGCAACCTGATACTATCAGTACATCTTAGGCTATGCATATGATATTAATTATTGTGAATCTGTATCTTAATATTAGCATTATCACATAATAGAGTGCTTAATCAAAAAATAGTTAATGATAAGCTAATTGTGAAGCATCTTGATGAATGATTTATAAAAATCTTAAAGTCTCTTATAATGATTATAGCAGAAATTACATAAGTAAATCTTCTGATAATAAGCCTATTAAGAGACTAATGCTACACAGTTACAACAATTGATTAGTAAAAAAAAAGAATGATAAATATGTACAGAATACCATCCTTTTTGATTTTGTTAAAAGGAACTTGAAAAGCATGAAAGATTATATGAAAACTTTTCAAATCATTTATAATTAAGAATTAATACAAGAGTATATTTCTAATTATGCAATTCCAATTGTTGTAAACTAGTTCAGGCAGTTCTTTATTCAAAAAACTATTATGCATCAGCTTTTTCTTAACAGTGAAATCATTCTTCTATTTGTTATAATATTTTTATCAGTGATAGGTCTTTTATATGTTTCTTTAAATAGTCATGAACTTGTTTTTTTAAAAAATTGGTTTTTATTTAATGATGTTTACAAAGATATATTTGGGGAAAAGAAAGAGTTTGGTAAAAAGCTACAGCCATGGCAGATTGATTTAATTCTTCATATTATGCATATATCATAGCTTAAAATCAGTATGTAGTTTATTCAAAGTTCAATTGTATATGTAAAAATATTGAATTCTTATATTTAACCAATCTTTTAAGTAATTTAATTCCTTTAGTTCTTAATGTTTATGTGGTACACTATTGAGAAGTAATTGGCCAGCTTACAAAAAAGCTTATATATATAACTAGAGCAATCTTTTTCTTTAATTTGATCAAAAAAATTATAAACATGCATCTTAATGTTTTTTTTAGATATCTTTTATTAAATAGAAACTAATCTCTTTTTAAGTAATTGTTTAGTAGAAATAATTTATAGCATTATTAGACAATATACATTCAAGTTTTTAAAGGCAGAACAGTTGCAAAAAAAAGCACAATTCAGTTTTTAGCATTGAGTAGACAATACTTTTTAATGATGTTTTATGAATTTCATCATGTATCTATATTCATTTAAGCAGTTGCATATATTTTATCTAAAATATGGTATTCAACTTTTAGATATATTTAAGAAAAAGAGGTGTAGCGACCTAGTGAAGTAGATAGGTTGTCAACCCCCAAGTGGCAGATCTAGAGTTCAAATCTCAGTAATGGTGAAAATTTGCAATTCTTTCTGTGTTATGGCTAACTGTCTTCTGTGATTGGTTGGGATAGAATACCTGTAACCCATGTC